>JAVJAQ010005147.1:389440-589405 GCA_032362365.1 Zygogramma bicolorata
ATTAGTGCAAGCGCTGCGAAACATTCCGTATGAAAAAACCGATAACCTCATTCTGATTGATGATTTGAGTTGAGAAAGACTTAATTAATGATATTGTGGAGGTTGCCGGACGGAATTATGGTCCAGTTTTTTTTTTCGGTCCTATAATAGTTTTCGCTTCCATCGCTGTAGCTGCGAAAAAAAAATTGTTATTGACTATTAACACCTGGTTTATGTGAAGTATGGAAAAAAACTGCATGATCTAATTCAATACAAATTTAATAAAAGAATTGGTTTACCTATTAATAAGTAGTGAAAAATTCATTCAGGTAAGTTTTGACAATTATTGCCGATGCATTTGCAAAGGGAAATACAATTGATATCGCTTTTTCTACAAGTGCAAAACATTATCAGGCATTCAGCATTATATTTGCAAAGCCTGATCAAAGAATTTGGCATAGGTGGTTTTGCCATTTGCACCGGGTACAACTTTCCATCTCGTCTTTCATAACCGAATTGGAGTAAGTTCGGAGGCCCATGTATTGCAGCCCTCAAGCAATGTAAATACAAAACATCAAAAGTTCTAATAATTTCAGATACATTTGAATTGAATCCCAGCTTGAAAGAGTTTTTTTGGCCGATCCTTCAAACCAAATCCCTCAAAAACAACTATTCGATAGCTTATGCCAAAAGTGGATGTTGAGTACGAAAACATCGGAATCTGCACAATTTATAAAAACTTGTTCAATTCCTCCACGAACAGCAACAAAAATATGGCTGAAAATCCTTCAATCTGCTTCTAGGTGATTGGACTTCAAATCTAACAATTCAGAAGACCTATTACCTTGGAGCTTGAAGATTTTTTGGAGTCTTCATATCCACCGGTAATGGCCAGCTGGGATTTTGGTTGAAGGACTTGATATAAATATTTGTAGTCAGTTTCAGTTAGTTTCGGTTTAGCAGTGTCTGAGGTGTTCTTTTTTTTAAATGATTTATTCAACGTCGGCCTGTTTCCCCTACCAAGGCCAATCATCGACTCCGGTGACCACATTTCCCCCAACCGGAAATTTTGCCGAACACTCTGGTATTCCAACCAGAGGTAGGGATCCTTTACGAGTCCAACAACCATGGACTCAGGACCGCCGGCTTTACGTCTCCTCCGAAGGACAGCAATTCCTCAATATATCTTGTGTTCATTGATATATTGCCTGCGAGCTATGATATAATACTTTGCTGCAGTTTTATGAGCTTTCGACGCGGTCTTTCCCTGCTGCTTAGCTTCAGATATCGAATGACTAGTCAACATGGAGAGCTAGGCCATGCCCGTGAGGTATTCTTTTCATCATTCTTTTGTTGATTAACTATCATGATTGTAACGGTCATAGAATCTTCGCCACTTAATGTCCCCTTGAAAGTCATTGTCACAGTGTCTAAGATTTTTCAACAGTGTAGGATATGTTTCGATTTAGTTAGGTAGGTGGTGAATGAATTCGGCTAGAGCTGTATGTTGCGGTGTCTTTCTGTTCGTTACACTGATATATATCACTAAACACCGCTAATGCTTCATGGAGTGTATTGCCTGACAATTTTAGATTTTGACTGCTAAATGAGGCTTGTATGAAAGTCTTCCATTTCGGCGTGAATGTGCATTTCTTCGCGGCATCTTCTATAAGAATTTCATCACACAACTTGTCCTTTGGTATAAGTTCAGTAGTGGATAGTTCCTTCCGTAATTTCTTAGCACACATGACGATTTTGCTACAGTCTAGCCGACGTACACGTTCAGCTATTTCCTTAATGAACTTCCTGCCATGAAAACCAAAGAAGATTGCTTCCTCTCAGTAAGATATGAGAATAAAACCTTGTCACCAAATTTATCGATCAGCATCACTTTGAGATCACGATTAGAACTACATCCTCTACTTCAGCGAGTACAGTCATGCGTTGAGCCAAGTATGTCAATTCAAAAGCGGTCGTCGAAACACCGTCTTTTATATCCGCCATTAATTTGTCAAAAGCAGCCAGTAACTGTTTTTGTGATATTTGTTGTTGGTCGACCTCTTTCGTTACTAGAAGATATTGGTAATGAAACGTAATTTCTTTAACACGACGTATGATATTGGAAGTTTCTGCAAACAAATCTTCCGGTGTTTCGTATAACAAATTTTTGTGAAAATTTCATAGTATTATCGACGCATTGAAAAACAGCAAAGCTGCTGAAATTTCAGTTGAAAGATGACTTTTTTTTATTTTGGTTTTCGTCGTATACCACAAATGGAACATCATGAGTCACTCGACGAATCGCTGTTGCTTCTTTTTGATTTGCAGGTCAGTTGATGATCCAGCTACGCCCTGTGTTGTTGATGAAGCTCTTTCTTCCAGCGCTCTATGTAGTGACGACGACGAATTTTTTCTTCGCTGATATAGCTGGCCATGCAACTTTTATACCACGAGAAGTGTTCTTCATCAGCATTCGGATCAAACAACTTCTCAAATTTGTCTGAAATTTCGTCTTTGCGTCGACTTGCTGCATTTGAATAGTTTCTTTCGGTTCATTCACCAGTTCAGCATGATTTTTCGTTCGCCTTTTTTTTAATCTAATAATTGTAGCGATATTTATTCACTTTAAAGAAAGTTATCACAAAATTCGAAGCACTGCTATTTTAAATATTGGAAAATGTATCTGTTATAATAATGGATGAAGTTCAGCTATAACTGAAGTCACAAAAACTGTTGAGAAAAGCGCGGCCCGCTCCAAAACTCGAGAGAAGGTATGTGACGCTGGGAAGGAGATTTATAATAAAACTGACAACGGGCTTTTCTGGCAACTTTCAGTTCCAGGTTTGAAAGGATCTTGCAAAAACATTCCAGTCGAGAAATAGCGGTCAATGGTTTTTGCATTCTATACAACATTTTTTTTCACAACTACAGCGATGGAATCGAAAACTCCTATTATAGGGCCGAAAAAAAAACTGGACCATAATTCCGTCCGGCAACCTCCAAATTATTATTCATCAAGTCTTCCTCAACTCAAATCATCAATCAGAATGAGGTCATCGGTTTTTTCAAACGGAATGTTTCGCAGCGCCCGCTCTATATATCAATGACCGCGTTTTCACAGGCAGCGGGCCTGTCAAAGCCGACTGGTACGGGAGGCGATAGAGATCCACAAACACACAAACAAATTCAACAGAAACGAAGAAGCGTTGACTCTCAACAGAATTTGGAATCTCATCCTGAGAACATCAAGAATAAAATCAAGGCTGGTAGTGCGGCAATTGATACTGATGATTATTCTCCAATTCCGACAGAAGTAATTAACACTCCAGACTACCTGCATCAATATAAATACTCGCCTTACAAAATCGAAATGTTTAGTCATCGGAATAATAGTCAAGATGAGTGAGCCTCTGAAGAAGCTAGCCATTCGCGCTAGCGAAACGTCAGGAAGAAATTCCAACGCAAAAACTTTTCGGGTTAGATTAGAAATATGCCCTTCAAGAGTTGTATAGATTCTAATATAAGAAACACTTGATTTTACCATTATCGGACCTGACCAAGTTCGACCATCTGACTTTGAAAAAGAATTGAAAAACTCACGCTTCAGAAAGGCACTTGTTGACTTTTTTATTCTGCACTGGACGACTGATGCGATGGTAAAATGCATTGGCAATAAGCAGATTAATATTAATTTCAGGAAATGTTTTATTGACAACAATGATACAATTGAAACTAGAGTTGATGAGAATTTGTGGTTCCCAGAGCACAAAGAGGCTGACATCAAAATGAATTAACATCTTTGTAACATAGTAACTAGATGTTCAGATACCGATGTTGCAGAAATAATGATGGGAAATATGCATCATTTGCGACATGGAAATTCACACGTTTTGTATATTGACCGGTATCGGATATAAGCAAAGATATATCGATCTAACTTAAATCTATGATCATTTGGGATGATCTCTATGTAAAAAGGAAAGCCCTGTAATGCTCAAAGAACATCGCGTGAATCAAGGGGCAGGAGATACGAAATAACAACACTTTGAATTTTTGAGGTTTGTGAGTCTCAGGAAAAATCTCTTTCGGTAAGGAGTTCAGCTGTTCTATCGAAGAAATATCCATGAGCAAGAGATGTTCGACAGGTTTCCAAGCTCACAAAGAAGGGGTGAGAATTCTGCAATCGTCGGGTCATCCGTGTAGATTCTGCCAAGGGTGGAACGATTGTTTAACTACACCTATTTTCAACGTTTCTGAACTTGGACTTTGGCGCCAGCGATTGCATGACGCTTGTTTGGATGTGACAGCCTTAGAGCAGCTTTTATTGAACCATGGTTTCTCAGACTATGGTGTCTTCATACTACTTGAAATACATTTTTCCAATCCCAGAATGATGGTATTAGAGATTTCTTGGGCACATACAGTGGGATCACCAGATGAAAAACATACCCTTCTCCAAGGAAAATCAGAGAAAAACATTCGAGGACCATCTCAGTCCGCTGACTTGTAATTCCAGACACGAAGTGCAGGTAATTTACCATTTATTGGAGCCGAATACACACACAAAGTTTGATCAGAATTACCCAAGAGGGGGGTGACTTTTGATCTGATATCAGAGTGAGTAGTAAGAAACAGGTCCAGTGTATTGGAAAATTTGCTATTCGTATCAGGAATACGAGTGGGTTGATCTATCAGTTGTTCCAGATCAGTAGTAATAGCAAATGCCAAATTATGTACATTAAAATCACCCAATATGGTGACCTCAGCAGTTGGATGATTTTATTTGATGGAGTCGATCTTTTATGATAGAAATTCAAATAGTCTGTCAAAAGAGTCATTGTTAGGTGATAAATATAGACAACAGACAAATTTAATTTGTTGACGATTGACAAGCTTAAACCACATCACGTCAAAATCTTTTGGTTCCAGCCCTTCTTCGCGTTGGCACGATAAATCATTCGTAGGGTATAGACAAATACCACCTTTGAAACAAAAGCGAGAATAGAATTCATAACCCGGGTGCTTATTAGTTGGGAGTTTTTTTGAATGTGGCGCTATGATCGTAATTTGAATCCCAATTCCGTCAAACAAACTACATCGCACAAGTGTGTATGGAATAGCCAACAATTACCTGATGTTAGTTCAACGAAAAATGGATGGACATTACAAGAGAACCAATATTAATTTCATTCGAAGGCGATCAAATACCAAGTTTCGTCAATGAATTACTAAAAAAGGATTCAGGTATATTAAAATTATTTCAAATTGATTTTATATATTTGTTGCCATTTCTATTTTCATCGATGTTTTTATTTTGACAGAAAAAATCAACAATGACGACGAAGATGATGACTCAGATATCCAAGACTAGTTTGAGGATGAAGATTACAACGAAGATCAATTCAATTAAGCTTCTATGGATATTGATTTTCTAATTTCATCTCAAATTTTTTTATCAAAGTTATAAATCATGGTCATATTAGTCCATAAATTAAAGTTTCAAACATACACTTTGGAAAAATAAAATGATTGTTTTCTTGGGCTTATTGGAAACTTAGCTGGTGTCTGGAGGATGTTTGGCCCTTTGTATTGATCTGACTATTTACAAGAGGTATTGAAATAGTCTTCTGAACATTATATATAAAAAAAGATGATTTCAAAAATGAGAAAAGTTCTATAAATTTTTTATAAGATTCAAAGTAGAGATGAAACGAATAGTGGTTTGGCCGGATACAGAATATTCGGCAAGATACGAGGCCGGATATCCGGCCACCGAATATTATTGGTGAACGAGATCGGAAGTATTCGGGCGTTATCGCACCCGAGCGGAGATCGCCTCTTGCCAACGAATGCGGAAATTTGGTATTCATTCACCAAAAATTGCCACTTTGTTGAATTTGAGTACTAAACTAATCAATGAAACAAAACAAAAATAATTCTGATGTGCGATTATAAAAATAAATGGTGCCCATAACCTATTGTGTTATGATTTACCTTGGGTAAAATGAATAGAATAAGAATTTTTCGAATTTCATAATCCGGTATCCGACCGGATAGTGAAAATAAGGCCGGATAGTTACCGTATATCCGTTTCAACTCTAATTTAAAGCTTCTGGTAGAAATTACCGCCCACATAATAGGTCTGGCAATATGAAAATATTGATTTTTAATCATGAAATATATTTACATGCTGGTATACAAACTACTAATTTTTCACTGCCCCAAAATTTTTGTATTTCAATACCCAACCGGGCTATATGTCATGTGCTAATCGAATGCACGGTTTCAGAGTCAATCTTACCCCTCTAGAACCTTATATGGGTAGATTACCTCCCTCACGATTGAATCGGTTGAAACCATTCCAAAGTGTAGGAGTCCTGGAGTGTGGTCCTTTTAATATCACCTTGGGCAGAAGCCGCTGTATAAAATTTCAAATGAAACTTTCATTGCTGCTCTACGTAGATTCTTGAGTCGCCGTGGACATTGTTCAAATATTACCTCTGACTGTTGCAGTACCTTCATTGGTGTTTCACGGATTCTCTTTGACTGTATGAAATAAGCCGCTGAAAGCGAACACAAAATTCTCGTTGAATGCTCCTGTGTCCCCTTATTTCGATGGATATACTTAGTGAAAGAAAATAGTTGAATTGATTACCATACCCAATCGTTCGCTCTGCTGTCTCAAATGCCAAGTTAGTGCTGATGCACATCTAAATAACCTAACATAATTGATGATTACCTCTAAATACGTTTATGGGGTCTCAATAAGATTATTCAATTATATTTTTTTCGATACCAAATATTCCAAGTTTTTTCATGGATCACAAGGATTGATATTTCTGCAATAACCCACATCACACTCTTGCTTAGAGCAAGGCAAACAAGAGTAACCTCGCTTGCCGGCAGCCGGATTCAAGCCGGTGGCCCAGGAGTTTTGTTTTCAATATCTTCACCATCGAACACATTACTTCGCAGATCTTGATGAATTGAAAACTATCATATTCTCAATGCCAAATACAATTCCAAAAGTGCAGCTAAATACGCAAAGATTTTTTTTTATATTTTCCATATCATTTGCTTCGGACAAAACTTATTACACGCGAATGAAAACCAAAACTGAAAAGGCCTACTTGAAAAGGTTTTCAAAATCTTTCGTACCCAGGAAGTATCAATACCCCCTAAATTATGGTAAACCATATGAATATTTTCAGTCAGATGAAACCGACAGGAAAACATCTAGACAAAACCATACAGCACTGAAACGTGGCTTAATGGAAATTCTCAATAAGGACTTGAAGACTTAACCTGAGGAATTCATAAACAAGAATACGGTAAATGATGAGATTGTAACCCTTGGTGTAAAAGTTGAAATTTTTGTAGAGATCATATTGAGATCAATTAAGTATAACACCAAATTAATATTATTTGCACTCGACGCGCGTTTAGCTAACAGGGTTAGTATCTTCAGGAGCAGATAATTGATACTGAGAGCCAGAGATTTTCAATACAAGGATAAATAAGTTTTCTTTCAGAAACACGGAAGAAATTATAGGGTGAGCTTGAGTAATGTTTGGCAGTGATAAGGAAGATAACTGTTGGTTATTTTTATTTGACATATATCTTGCATTGAAAAACTTTTTCTAAATATGAAAACTAGGATTAGTTATATGATTACCTCATACCTGAAGTAATGCAAAATCTACCTGCAGAGTTTTGGTTTCGATATAGACTTTGTCTGTACTACTTGGTACTTATTCTGATTCTAATCTAGTGTACTGAGGTTCATATGGAATTACTATAAACTTTATTTTTTGTTTGATGAACAAATATTCGATAAAGTAATTAGGGAATTTACAACTCCTTGCTAATACAGAAGATAAATTAGAAAACACAGAAAATTCGGGAATTTACAAAATCAGTTGTCAAGATTACCACAATAAATACATTGGCCAGAGCCGACGAGCTAGAAAAACCCGTTTCGAAGAGAATCATGCTCACATGAGATGCGGAAGGGTAGAAAATTCCAGTGTCGCCCAAACTGCTCTGGACCGACGATGATCACAAAATTAATGAAACTGATTGACAATATGCATGACACAAGGCTACTCGATGCATTCGAGAGTCTAGAAATAGCAAAATCTAAATTTAGTATCAATGGTGACAAAAGGCCTTTTAGCACGCTTTTTTGTTCATTGTTGAGAAATTAATCAGTAGTAGTAACTTTGCACTACCTCAGGTTGTAAATCATATAAATAACCAACCTAAGTCTTGAGATTTATTATTAATTCTCTTCTCCTAAAGATGCTGTAACCTTGTTGGCGAAACGCGTGTCAAGTGCAAATAATATCAGTTTGGTGCTAGGGTCATTAATTTCTACAAAGAGTTTCAAGAATACCATAATTTAGGACTCAATATATTTTTGTATGGAATTTGAGGTATATGTTTCCCCCTTGGATAAAACAAAACCATTCAAAATAAACTCCAGATCCCTGTAGCATATGATTTCTTACACGACAACCCAGAAAAGTATAATGAGGAAATATAACTGTGAAATCAAAGATTTGTTAATTAATTCATGATAGGTCCATATA
Source organism: Zygogramma bicolorata (assembly GCA_032362365.1). Taxonomy (NCBI): domain Eukaryota; kingdom Metazoa; phylum Arthropoda; class Insecta; order Coleoptera; family Chrysomelidae; genus Zygogramma; species Zygogramma bicolorata. The sequence continues at coordinate 398,011 of JAVJAQ010005147.1, forward strand.
CTGTATTCAACATCTAGTTATGTGTTGACCATCATATAACTCCTTTTCAGACTCTATTCAGAAGACTTTTTATCACAACTAGCAGAGAGCACTCCTCCTGAAATGGTGAGAAGCAACTTGACTTATGCAGTGTTGCAAATTAAAGCACTGGGTATCGACAATATATTGAAATTCAATTTTCCGAGTCCTCCCCCCATCCAGAATTTAAAAAGCGCTCTTGAAATTTTGTATGCTCTGGATGCTATTGATATTCAAGGAGATCTCACAAGGCCCCTGGGATTCCATATGGCTGAATTTGCTCTTGATCCGCTCTATTCGAAAGTTTTACTTAGTTCAGGTATACATTTTTATCTCAAAAATATGTCGTATTTCATGATTATTCGATGATTTGAATCACTTTTCAGGCGAATTTGAATGTTCTGAAGAAATTTTAACAATAATTTCGATGCTTCAAGTCGAAACTGTATTTACCAAACCAACTTCTGGAAATTCTTCCATCAAGGCTAGGATCCAAAAAAGGCTCTTTGAGGTAGAAGAAGGTGACCTCATAACATACCTCAATGTCTATAATGGATTTATGGAGAGTGAAAAGTCACAAGGGTTTTGCCACAAAAATTTCCTCAACTACAAGAGTCTAAAGAGGGTTACGGAAATTCGAAAAACGCTCGAGAAAATGTTGAATAATTATAATATACCCATTGTTTCTTGCATCAGTGAGTTACTACCGATTCTTTCGTGTATCAAGTTAATATTGGATTTTTTAGGATCTACTGAAACTATTCGCAAATGTCTGGTAAAAGGATTATTTCCTAATGCTGCATACCTTCACCACAGTGGAGTTTATAAAACAATAAGAGGAGACATAGAGCTCTTTGTCCATCCCGATAGTGTTCTCTATACAATACCCCAGCCACAATGGTAAGGAAGCGCCTTATGATCAGTTTGAAGAGGTGAAGCAGTGCTTATTAGTTGATTTCCAAAATGAGATAATAAAGAGGAGGATACCTTCTCGATGTCAGTGGTGGATCCAGAGGTTCCAAAGGGGATAATTAAGATCCCCAACCCTCAAAAGTTGAAATACTGAAATATACCTGTTAGTTCTTTTGTCAAATACAAATCTTCGAACACCAAATGTTATTAAACGACTAACAATCTTTGTATACTATGGTCCCCTGAGCGGCCCCTTACATTCTTGACGAGATAGACCCCTGAGGTGCTACCACGAGTAATCTACACGACTTCCTCCACTTACGTCTCACCACCACTCGCCTAAGTTGTGGAATATGAACGCAACAACTCAGGCGAGAGGTGTTGAGACGTGAAGAGGACGGAGCCCTGTCGATTGCTTGTGGTAGCACCTCTGGTTACTTTGGTCGAAATGATACCTATGAAATTCATTGAAATCTGTCGTCCTTATATATGTGTCTTTGAATACCATAACTTTCAAAAGAAGAGGGATATCGATTCGATATTTTGGTCATTTTAATATTTTATATACCTATGAAGGTGCTAAAATCAATTGAAAATGTGCTTTCGCGGCATTTTTCCTTTCTTCACTTTTATTCAAAATGCATTGGGTATCTGTTAAGAGGGTTTCGAAATGAAACACTTCCTTTCAAAGTGACCCTCACATCTAACAATATGAACTTGGGCACGTACGATCTCAATGATCACATCTTTTGTGGCTGTCATCCCTAATATTCCCTTTCCAGTGTATTATTGTGGGTTACAATCAATTACATTGCCGCTCATATGCCTATAAATTGCCATACAGCTACAAATGCTGAACGATGAGATTGGAACCTTTGGTGAAAGAGTTGAAACTTTGTAGAAATCAATTACCCTAACATCAAACTGATATTATTTGCACTCGACGTACGTTTCGCTATCGAGGTTAGCATCTTCAGGAGAAGAGAATTGATACTAAATCTAAATAGATTAGGGTAAGCTGTTCATATACTTGAAAATTTGCAGGTTTCACTACCACCTGCATACATTTTTGGTCTGATATAGACTTCGTCTGTTACTACTAATTATTCTTATTAATTTCTCAGCAAGGAACTAAAAAGCGGGCTAGAAGGAATAGGTCCTTTGTCACCATTCATGCTATGTTTACATTTTGCCATTTCTAGACAATCACATGCATCGGGTAACCTCTGGTGTCATGCATATGCTCAATGAGTTTCAAATTGCTTTCACCAATTTTGTGGTCATTGTCTAGAGTATGTTGGGCGACACTGGATTTTTCTTCCCTTCCGTATCTCATGTGTGCAAAGTGCTTCTTGGAACGGATGTTAGTAGCTCGCCGTCTCTGGCTAGTTTATTTATTGTTGCAATCTCGACTTCTGATTTCGTGAAATCCCAAGTTTTCTGTGTTTTCTAATGTATCTTTTGGATTACCTAGTAGCTGTCGTAATTTATAAAGGTTTTATATGCAATTTTCATGTTTCCTTTTTCGAATATTTGCTAGAGTCCTCAAGTATATTGAGGTTCATGTAGGATTAATCTGCCGCGCTTTAGAAAATCTCGAAATCCCCGCTTGGGCTCCCCTATTACAGGGATAGCTCGTTGGGCAGAATGATGTTACAAATAAAAGAAGCAGCTGCTCAAAACGCCAAAATTCCTAATCCGGGCCTGTAAAATCCTGGCAGCAAAAACCCGACCCACCGGTTACAATCGGGCACAAAAGGTTATAACCGGGCCTAACTGTTACATACCAGATACATGTATCTTCTACTGTGGCACATCTTATAACGGAGAGATTGAACAGTACAGACAAATCTATTCATTGTATAAAACTGTGATGCACTAAGGGTCCAATCTCATGCTTCACTATTGGTGAAATGAGAAAAATCAAATATTTCAAATATACCATTTTAAGATTCCAATTTCTTGTATTCGCATAATTGGTATATCTAATAATAATTTTGGAAAATATAGCAACTCTGAATAATATGCTATATAATCAAAAAGTCGTATCAACCTATTTGCTATCCAGTTAATTCTCTGACAGTTTTTATATTCATTGACTCTTCAATAGTTCCAAAATGGAAGAAAATTCCAGCTTTAAGGAACTAATGATGCCCATCGTTGTATCTAGATCAATACCCCATAGCAATTTGCGAAAAAGTGAAATGCCAGTTGTATCTACTAACAAATAGATGAATTTGAAGTAGTGATGAAAGGGTAAATTTATCCTCTCCAAGTACTGTCTAGGCTCCTCAACCTCCATCTAATGCCTTGTTTCAACTCCATATTCATTTTCAATTCTTTATTAACAAACAAAATTTAACTATAATATAAAAAAATTTGCTCAAGAGATCACCACTAACTAACCTGGATCTGCCACTGCTGTTCAATTTGTTTTTTAATATACCTCTATATATTACATTGTGTGCTAGGAAACTGATAGATCTAGAATTTTTCACGCATAATGAGTAACTTTTTGTTTCAGGCTGCTGTTCAGTGAGGTAGTGCACACTACAAAACTTTACATGAGAGATTTAACTGTTATTGAAAGTGATTGGTTATTGGAACTTGCTCCACATTTTTATCATAAGACAACTTTTCATGAATAATAGGAAAGTGAAATAAAATATAAAATTTGTACTTATCATTTAATCATATCTAGACGCTGCTTTTTTCTTACCAGGTATTCTTGTACATTGTCATACTTCCTTTTATATAATACACTCATAGTATCAGTATCGACTTGTTTAAACTGGTTTTTATGTTTGTCAAATAGGTCATCAAACAATGGAATGGTTTTTTCAACAAAGCGATCAGAAATTTCAAAGCAATTGAGCTTGTTGCTCAAAACATAGAGTAAATTATCATTATCATCGAAACAAAATTCAAATGGACTTCGGAAAGATAATTTTGTTACATAACATGACTGGAAATTCATCAAATCGGTGGTATACAATTGAATGGCATTATATCTATAAACTGATACTGCTATATATAGTTTATCACCAGAAAAAACTTGTAAGTCAGCTACAGGAAGAGCTGAAACTTCCACTTTTTCCTTATCCATATCATCACAGAAATCTTTGAGCAAACTTTTATCATCAATATATTTATTAGTATTTATCAAATCCAGCTGCACTCCACTCAGAAAATTCCAGAAACGAACCGTTCCATCTCCAGAAGCTGATATCAATACATTTTTTACTAGTTTGAGTCTTGTTACAAATTCTGTATGACCCAAACAGTAACTAGCTATATTATAACAGTTCGGAAAATGTGAAACACGTATTTTTTCATCCCTGTCACAAGTAATGATAAATTTACCACATTCACTTATCTGGATATCCAGAATCACACTCAAATGTCCCAATAAAAGAAGTGGTTCATTCTCTCCATCTGAAAGTTTATATAAATAAACGTCACCAGTTTTATCCGCCACTATTATATCATTCGACGGAGTAAAGCACACCTTACTTGCTGCACGGTGAATGATGAAATTCTTTAAAACATGAAAATTTTTATCAAACACAACCACTTGTTTATTTTCTGTTGAAATCACGAAATATTCCTTTGAGTGGGAAAATTCCAATGTTGTAACAGTTCTCAATTCTGTTTTTAAGGCCTCTGCTCTACCTCTCTTTGAATCTATTGGAAGTACAGGTCGAGGAATATCAAGAAATGAATCTGTACCTTCTTTCAAATCAAAATTGAAGATTCGATCGTTTGATGAGATGAAAATTCCCTTTTCCGATTTCCTAAGTATAACCATTTTTCACAAATGGATCAAACACCATAAACAAAACAAAATTGAAGAAAGACCATAACCTATAAATAAAAATAATTAGGCATTCCAGAAACTTGTCAAAAATGTCAAATTAATCTAAATGAACCAATACGGTTGGCTGAATGCGCCTTGGAGGAAGCAAAGGCTAATAACATAGAGAGAGAGAGAGAACCAATACGGCGCCATCTGCCCCCCAGGAACTTTCGTTTGTTTTCTTTTTTATAAGTGTGTGATTGGTTAAAACTGGTATTTGCCCCCCAGACATAACCTGATCTGGAACACGGATAATAGAGTATACGGTCGTTCAATGCCACGTCATTGACTTGTACATGTCACTGGGTAACCAATCAGAAAACATGATTGTCAGCCGGTGTCATTTTTAAACTTCAGCCCTGCTCAAATCATGTTTTCTGATTGGTTACCCAGTGACATGTACAAGTCAATGACGTGGCATTGAACGACCGTATACTCTATTATCCGTGGATCTGGAATGCCTAATAGCTACGTCTTAGGCTGGATTCAGACAGATCCGAAATCCGATCGTACGATGATCCGATAGCTTTCTAATTGGTCAAAATTTAAATTTAGACCAATCAGGAAGCTATCGTATCGTCGTACGATCGGATTTCGGATCTGTCTGAATCCAGCCTTAAGCTGGATTCAGACCGATACGAAATCCAATGGTACGACGATCCGACAGCTTTCTGATTGGTCTAAATTGAAATTCGAACCAATTTAGACCAATTGAGAAAGCTGTCGTACCATCGGATTTCGGATCTGTCTGATTCCGGCCTTAGGCTGGATTCAGATAGATCCAATAGCTTTCTGATTGGTCAAAATTTGAAATTAGACCAAGCAGAAAGCTATCGTATCGTCGTACGATCGGATCTGTCTGAATCCAGCCTTACAGCTTACAGCGGTTAAAGCTGCTGGAAAAAAATTGACATTCTGCCATGGAAAATTATAAGATTACACGAATTTACCTGTGAAGTTCAATCGTAATAATATGAAGCGGCTCGTCCGAATATGCCCCAACCCTCCCAGGGTCCCGCCCAATTCGTGATAGAAAATAAGATCACAGCACTAGCGCAGAGAATCGCGGAACTGTCCATTGTTAGATTGTCACGTTAATAGCTGTTTTTTCTTGTTTAACCGCATTCAAGTTTGATTTCGAACCGCTTTCAATCGTGACGTAAACATTCATGTACTCAAGAAAACATACCATTTTGAAACTAAACGATAAGAGTGTCAAAATATTAAAAATTGAGAATATCTGTGAAACGAGAAACGAATGAAAACTGTGAAAGGAACTCAACTCAATGGAATCACAACTAGAAGTATTGACCTATTTATTTATTTATCAGCAAATTCTTTCTCATATTTTTTTTCTTAAGCCAAGAAAAAATATTGTAGCAGTCCTATCTCTATCAGTCTGATTTTTACTAGTTTTCCATACAGGCATCGAAATATTGTTGGTTTGTAGCATGGCTTGTTGTTCCCTTCCAGAAAGCTGTTGCTTTATTCGACTAACATAGCTCTTAGGGGCTTCCGGATCTACAATTTGATGGATATCATTTTGGTAATACATTTTGTAATGCAAATAATACATCACCTACCTATTTGTAGAATTCTTGCAGTTTCCTTAGCCACAGTCAGTATCAAATCATCAAGTTCGATATTCACCATACCATCATCAGAATTCATTTTTTAAATGAGAATTCTTATCAATAATGTATAGGAACGTTCGTTGAAACCCAACTAGCAAGAACGCAAAACCAACAATCCTCAAAAACTAACCTCACTGCTAACTGCTACTGAGTACTACTGACCTTAGTTGACAAAACGGTGTCAAAATTGTTGATGTCCCCTCTCCTTTGGACTACTTTCGATTTCGAACCGTTCTTATGGAAGCTTTCAAAACATAATGAACCGTATTCATTTTTGACGTCACTAATTCAACAACAAAATGTTTGGTTTCAAAACGCATTGAACACGGTTCTTCAAGAAAAAACAGCTTATATTTGCTTGTGTAATGTGATTCTGTTGGTCTAAATTCAAATTCAGACCAATCAGAAAGCTGTCGGATCGTCGTACCATAGGATTTCGGATCTGTCTGAATCCACCTTACATATGGAGCTTCGATGTTCTTGTGTTCCTTTTGTTCGTGAAATTTTCAATTTCTCATTATCAAAACATTGTAAAATTTGAAAGACTCGAGGTTGTTTTCAGATGAGACTTGGATTTATGAATTTCTGCTACCACACAAATCCAGTGACCCTAAACTTCCGAGGTTCAAGATCATAGACATATATATATATATATATATATATATATATATATATATAGATAATGAACTCAAATAGCCGAAATAAAACAACATGGCGTCAAACAATATGGCCGTTTTTTAATACTTTCCCATCTGCTAGATGGCGCTGAAATCGAATATTGGAGACGTTGACATGTGTCAATCGTCAAAGAAGAAGAAGTCACCATAGCCGTGTTCCGTTTCCCTGTGTTAACCAGACCGTTTCTTTCTCTCTCTATCATATTGGCGAGGTCCATTCAAGAAAGAGAGAACCGCTCTGGCTAGCCAGACAAAAAAACATTTATGTTGGCACGCATGATGCATGGCCGTTGTTTACATTGGTTTTTGGTTTACATAAATAGGATCAATTTCTTTTATTCATTTTCTTTTAGTCATTTGTATTTGAAGCTTGCTTACTCATACAATAGCTATAATAGTAAAAAAAATTCTGAGTTGTGTTTTCGACCATTTTATTTATTTCCGAAGTGAAATCATTGGAAGGATATCGTTATTTCATCATTATACATTCAGGATTCAGGATAGACATGGTGAGGATATATTGTTCTGTGGCTGATTGCTGGGAACCAAGTGGAGGTATGTTATCCAAACATCGGTTCCCGAATCCTAAAAAATATGAAGATTTGTTCAACAAATGGGTTACCATTTGTGCAAATAAAAAGCTCTACGAGAATGGTGTGACACCCGAGAGAATATATCAGAACTGCAGGGTATGCTCAAAACATTTCTCAATTTCTGATTTCGCTAGAAATAATGTTTTGAAGAAAGGAGCTCTGCCAAGTAAATATGTTCCCATGAAGATCATAGGTAAGATTATCGAATGATGAATATATCGTCTATATGTGAACTTCTCAATAAATCCAAATAATAAACAAATATCAATTTTGACCCATTTTTTTATAGAGACCACTGGAAACGTCGATGAAGAAAGCTACGAAATTCAGGATCATACATATGCTAAGACACAAATAGCCAATAACTTCATTGATGAACAAGCACAAGTTCCTGTTGGTACCATTACTGGTGAACAAAGAAATGACTTGTGGGAACATACCTATTCGAAGACCCAAAATGCCATCATTAGTGAAATTTCTGATTCCAATACTGGTGAAGAAGAACATGGCTCGTGGGATCATACATATACAAAAAACCAAAATGCCTACAACGATGCAAGTCATATTGATGGCAGTGGGAATCTAACCGAACAGTCAGATGTTGTTTCAGAAGATCATTCTATCATGAACAATAATGGAGGTGATTATACTTCTCATGCTATTCTTTATATAACAATATAGCTTTGTGAATGCAAGTGAAGCAAAGGTGTTCGAATCTACCTAAAATAACTTAATTAGCTCTGAAAATATACAGAATTTTTTGGAACACTCTATAGGCAGGTCTTGTTATATACACTGCAACTTTGTGTTATACAAATCTAGCCCCCATTTGTTTCATTTGCTTGCATAACTGTTTCACTTGGAGTTTCACTATTTGAATTTTCAGGAACAGGGTTGTTGGCTGAAGTAAATGTTGCTAGGTGCGAGCAACTTACACCCAAGGCAAAACATTTCTACAGAAAGGCTTCCTATTTCAAAAGAAGAGCTATAGCTGCAAAAAAATCAAAATTGTCTTTGAAAAAACGTTTGCAGGAAGCAGATAAGTTCACCAAATCTGAAATGTTTGATAAGGTGAGTTCCTATTGAATAACTGTCATGAGCTTTTAACCAACCTGTCAAATTTTTATTTTTGTTAATATTCTGTATGTTTCTCTTGTTTGATAGGTAACATCTTGTATGGATCAAATAAAAACAAGATTCATGAAAATGCAATTGGATAATTGTATTAAGAAGCCAAAGGGAAGAAGGTATACTCTGGAAGACAAAGTACTAGCTCTTGCAATGTACAAACAATGCGGTAATGGATATAAATTGATGTCAAAAATTTTTGCACTTCCGTCTCGCAATACAGTAATGAGACTATTGAATAGAATACCTCTTCAGCCAGGATTTTGTGAATCTGTATTTGATGTTATCAGGGTGGAAGCCAATCTGTTCAAGGATCCTAGAGAGAAATATTGTTTTTTAATATTTGATGAAATGAGTATCAAACCTGGCTTAAACTGGAATTATTGTACTGGAAACGTTGAAGGACTTGAAGACTTTGGTTACAAGAGAACAAATAATATTGCTGACCACGCCCAGGTACTTTGATATATTTACGTCTAGATTCTGTAATATGTTTCATGTGTTTGCAGGTTTTTATGTTGAGGGGAATAATGAAGAATTGGAAGCAGCCAATTTTTTATAATTTCACTGGAGGAGCAACAAAATCGCATGATATTGCAAGAATTATTAAGCTAATTATCAGAAAGTGTACAGAAGCTGGTCTCAAAGTAGTTGCTACTATAGGAAAAAGCCCGGCCTGTGATCAGGGTAGGAATAATGTAAAGGCTATCAAAACTCTTATTAATGATACAAAGGCAAAATATCTGAGGCAAAATCTCACAGTTCTCGATAAAAATGAATGTTTTGAGGTTGGAAATCAGAAAATTGTTCCATTATTTGATGTTCCACATTTGATCAAAGGAATAAGGAACAACTTCATGAAATATAACATGAAATTCTGTATCGAAGGCAAGCAGATGATAGGAAAGTGGGAACATGTAATGAAGGCATATAAAATGGATTCATATTTAGGCAGTTTGAGATTGATGCCTAAGTTGACTGATAGGCATGTCAATCCTATTGGATCCAATAAAATGAAAGTTTCTTTGTGTACTCAAGTCATGAGTCGTACCGTAGCAGTTGCTATAAATGTGATGTCATGCCAAGGTGAGTCAAAATTATTCATTAATAACATTTGATATTAGATTATTCATTATCTGTAGTTATTCTTATTATGTTTTCAGGAAAGGAAGTCCAGAGTGAAGAAGGTAATCTCAAAATGGATGAATCAGGAAAAGAAACTGCAACATTTCTGGAATTCATTGATGACTTATTTGATAGTGTCAATGGCTCGTCAAAAAACTATGACAACTTCAAACCTCTGAAAGGTCCTGTTAATGACAAGTCGAAACATTTCACCTTTTGGCGTAAGGCCCTATCAATTTTAGCATCAATGAAATGCATCAAACAAGACGGATCTCACAAGATACCACCTTCAGTAAAAAATTTCAGAAGAACATTAAAAAATTTCAAAGTTCTGTATGAGAACTTGAAACAAGTTGGATTTGTTTATTTGATGCCACGAATGTTCAATCAGGATCCCTTGGAAAACTTTTTTGGACAAATTCGACAAAGGGGAGCTAGATACAACACTCCAACAGCATCAGCATTCACCACATTTTTTAAGAGTCTTATGGTGAAAGGTCTCACAACTCTCTAGGATCCAATTGTGAAGACGACAAACCGATCTTTTTATAACTTCGAAAAACTTTATTACTCAGGTTAGTTATTATGGATACAATTTTTTGTATATAATTTGACACAATCTTTTCACATCTGACATTCCTCTCACAAGAACTTGTAGTTCAATATTATAGTAGTATCAATTATTTCGTTCTAATTCACTAAACTTTCTGAGGAATTTTCAGTTGTAAACGAGATTTGATCAATTATAACAGACACTCAATCCATAGGTTGTGAATTGGTTGAAATTGTCTTGAAAAATTACCATTTCAGAGAACACATCTGCTCCATTCTCCAAACCGAATCAAAATTAACTAATTTAATCTTTGTTTTACATGTTGTGGTGAGTGAAAAACTTAAACAAGCACGAAGTTAAATAATTTTGTGTGATAAATGACGTGGAATCATACATTGATGTGACGGGCATGTATTAATAACATACCTAGACCACTTTTGAATCAGCCAGATGTTATTTTTATGCAAATGATCATCATAATCACACTCCAATTTTTTTCACAGATCCATTGTACATACAAGGGATTAAATTCACAGTGAGCTAATTGTATTGTTAAATTTCAGGGCGTGTCTGAACCTGATGAGGATTTGGATGAAAATTTAACATATCCAAGAACTTCTCATCAATTGAATACCATAGAGCAACAAGCTGTAAAATATGTTTGCGGTTATTTATTGAGGAAGGCGCAAACTGTCTACAAAACATGCACATGTGCTGAGGCCATTTTGGAAAAGAAAAGAGTTGACGCAAAAGATGATTCAGATTTATTTACAAAACTGAAAGAGTATAAATTTTGCAACTTGAAATATAGCAGCAGTTTTTTCTTTCTACAGATTTGTAAAGCTCTGAACATCATCAAGAATATTTTGAATCATCACTTACACAAAAAGGGGGTATTCATAGTCATAATGCAAATTCTGTTGAAGGAAATCAATTTCACTCAATGTGAACATAATAAGGCGATAAAAGAAGTAGTTTTCAAAAAACTGCTCAAAACTGTTGGCCATGACTTCTTGAAACAGTTAAATAGAATATTGTCCGGGCAAGATAGACGGCCGATTCCAAATAATTCGCCAAATATTTTTCGAATATGTAGTGACAAGTTCAAAAAGAGTTGGAAAAAACGAAAATGAAAATAATTTCAAGCATGGAGATTTCCCCCCTTATAACACCATTATTAGAGTAATAATTCATTTAGAGTTGCACGAAAGTCAAATCCGGACTATATAAAAGACTATGTAATTGGTATAACTAGTTGATTACTTAATAATTTTCTTAGTTGTATCCCTGCAGACATACATAGGCACAATTGGCCCATTTAGGAGTGTATGGTGTAGTTTTTTCTTATTTTCAGATATAGTAGAGTCTCCTAAAAATTTCGGTTTGTCTTTCAGTTTGCTCTAGAATAATCTCATCTCTACTATTATTTCATATTATGAAACTTTTTCCTGTAGAAAGTCAAATCCGGACTATATAAAAGACTATGTAATTGGTGTAACTAGTTGATTACTCGATAATTTTCTTAGTTATATCTCTGCAGACATACACATAGGCACAATTGGCCCATTTACACCTGTATGGTGTAATTTCCTCTTATTTTCAGATACAGTACAATCACCTAAAAATTGGATTTTTCTTTCAGTTTGTTCTAGAATAATCTTATCTCTACTATTATTTCATATTATGAAACTTTTTCCTGTAGAAAGTCAAATCTGAACTTTATGAAAGACTATGTAATTGGTATAACTAGTTGATTACTTAATAATTTTCTTAGTTATATTTCTGCAGACATACATAGGCACAATTGGCCCATTAAGGACTGTATGGTGTGGTTTTCTCTTATTTTCAGATATAGTAGTCACCAAAAAAATTGGATTTGTCTTTCAGTTTGTTCTAGAATAATCTTTTTTATACTATTTCATATTATGAAACTTTCCGGTAGAAAGTCAAATCCGGACCATATAAAAGACTATGTAATTGGTATAACTAGTTGATTACTCGATAATTTTCTTAGTTATACCTCTGCAGACATACAAATAGGCACAATTGGCCCATTTAGGCCTGTATAGTGTATAGTTTCCTCTGATTTTCAGATACAGTAAGCACAATCACACAAAAATTGGATTTTTCTTTCAGTTTGTTCTAGAATAATCTTATTTATACTATTTCATATTATGAAACTTTTTCCTGTAGAAAGTCAAATCCGGACTATATAAAAGACTATGTAATTGGTATAACTAGTTGATTATTCGATAATTTTCTTAGTTATACCTCTGCAGACATACACATGGGCACAATTGGCCCATTTAGGCCTGTATGGTGTAGTTTACTCTTATTTTCAGATATAGTACAATCACCTGAGAAATTGGATTTGTTTTTCAGTTCTAGAATAATCTTATCAAAAAAATTGTTCGTTTCCGTTAACCAGCTGACCAACGTCAACCCTCAGAAGTCGAAACTTGAGCGAGCAATGGACTAACGAGGCCTACCTTATCCAGCACGGCGGCCCGCTTGATAGGCGGATATGCTAACCTCTACACTACCGAGACCATCTATACTATTATTTCATATAATGAAACTTTTTCCTGTTGAAACTCAAATCCGGACTATATATAACACTAGTTTTTGTATAAACTGTAAATTCACACTTTATTAAGAAAATTATGTTTGTTATATTCATCTCTGATTCAGATTAATGTTCTTTGTTTTTAATCAACTAACATTTATAGCAGTTACAAGTTTTATACTTTCTTTTGTCTGACATGAAAAATAAAAATCGTTTTCAATCAGTTTTTTTTATTTTTTTCAAACACCAACAAAAAATGAAAAATTAGTGGCATATATCGAACAGACCTCGACTGCATAGTCTTATCAGCTCTGGCCATCCGAATAAAAGAAGAAGAGATATTGTAGGCTCTTCGTTGAAGAAGAACTAACCTTCTAGTTTCTTCCGTTTTCTAGGTGGCTCTGAAAGACGGTTTCATTCTTTACTACGGGAGTTGACAATCTATCCTATTATATATGTCTATGTTCAAGATGCTTTTTGGACAAATGGACGACGCACGCAGAATTGCCATGCCTCCGGATGGTGGCTGGACGTCCGGTATAAGAACGAAAACAGTGTTGTTTGTTTTGTGCTTCATTCTTCACGTAGATTTTCGAATTACGTTATAGTTAAAAACCATCGAAAATGGACAAACCGACTGATGTTTTTATGAAATTCCCCAGTGTTCCCTGTCTTTTGCAATCCAGCATTATTCAAATTTTCTGTTAGCATGAATGCGGCGCCCGAAATTTGACTATTCATTCAGTAATCGGCATTTTCCGTTTCAATCTTGAAAGCATTCCTCATCAGTGTCTTCGACTTATTAGTTTTATACTTTTGTTTTCATATGAAATAATTTTCAAATCTGAGGTTAGAACCGTGTGTACGTCAGTTTTAAATTGGATCGCGTTCTCGCTCGTTCGGTCCTTCGGCTGACATCCAGGCTCCATTTAGAACCAGTCATTTTGTTTTACTGAGAAAGTTTATTCAAATTTTATTTTCGGGTTCTCGCCTGTTCGGCCATCCGCTGTTAGCTAGGCCTCACTTGGAACCAATTAGTTGGTTCTATTATGTTCTCGCTTATTTGGCCTTCTGCTTATATCTAGGCTCCAGTTAGAATCAATAATTTTGCTTTGTCGTTGATTCAAAGTTCAATATTTTCATGAGTACAAACCGCCCGTAGCATCAAAATAGGACAGATTCAAGTTAGGATTTCATAAAAAAATTTAATTTTCATCTACGTCTCATTTGCCTTTTCAAAACATTTCACTTGCTATAATTAAGTTAATAATAATATTTCAAATCGGGCCAGTGAAAAAATATTGAAAAACATGATATCGAACGGAAAATATACCTATCTGAAAAAATATCGAAAGGAAAAAATCAATGAACAACTTATCGAAAAGAGATTATATCATATAGGTACAGGGCTATTCAGATATGTATTGAAGAAAATCCGAGAATCGATTTTTTTAAATCACCCTGTAATGAATTATTTCCTCAGTGATAGTCTCATATTACCTTTACTTCGAGTTTGTTGGTCGGATGTAGAAGTTTTGTTAAATTGCTATGATCAGTTTTTTGTCCCAGTATGATGACAATTCTATCATCTCTCAACCGACCATACGAAGTGAAGGACCTGTTTCAATTTCTCCACTTCCTTCAAACAGCTGCCTTTTGTTATACGTATAGTCTATATATATACGCCAGGCTGCAAATTATAAAGGTTGTTGGTAAATCCCGAGATATGTCTTTCTATAAAGTTTTCTCTGGTGATTGCATCAAATCCTATATCGTCAAGTGTTTTCTTGTAGTAACTACGATTTCCGTCATGCTCAAATAAATTACAATTCTCATACAATTCCTTAAAATTATTTTTTAAAAACTATGTTAATGATTTGAATTCATCGTCTGTGAAATCATCCATATTTTCAAAGTTTCGACTGTGATTAGTGGTTACAGCTGTTCGAAGGCATTGGATTGATTACCATGTATGGTCGGTTGAGAGAACGTATAAAGATGTTTGTAATCATATTGACGAGATAAAAAACTAATCATAGCAAGTTGACAAAACTTCAACATCCAACCAATAAACTCAAATAGTGGAGGTAATATGAAGGTATTGCAGAAATTCCCCAAGGAAATATTTAATTACAGGCTGATTTCAAAAAAAATCGATTCTCGGATTTTCTTCCATACATATCTTTTGAATAGCCCTGTATATATATGTTACGGGCAAAGTGTAAAATCAGGCATTGTATAGAATGCCTAGGCATTCTATACATTACCAAAAGTAAGCAGGCAAAGTGTGAAATTTTAAACATTTCATACTTTGCCTAGGCATTCTATAGAATGCCTGCTGGAGTTCAGGCAGAGTTAAAAATCTGTTTGTTCCATTGTGAAATAAACTCATTTCTTAACAATTGTACAAACTTTGCCTTGGCATTGTGTATAATGCCTAGGCATTATATAGAATGTCGAAAGTTTTGCAGGCAAAGTATAAAATGAACAACATTGTTAAAAATTGTTAATTGCAAATAACAAACATGAAATGTATTAAACATAGGATCTGAAAATCCTCATATTTTACTAGAGTAAAATTCAAAAGTGAAACATTAATTTAAGGAATTACTTGTTACAGCAGGAAAGAGAACTATGGTTAGGTTAACCTTAACTTGAAAACAAAGGAACAGACAGATTTTTAACCTAACCTAATCTAACCTAACCTAACCATAGTTCTCTTTCCTGCTGTAACAAGTAATTTCTTAAATTATTGTTTCACTTTTGAATTTTACTCTAGTCAAATATGAGGATTTTCAGATCCTATGTTTATAATACATTTCATGTTTGTTATTTGCAATAAACATTTTTTAACAATGTTGTTTATTTTATACTTTGCCTGCAAAACTTTCGACATTCTATATAATGCCTAGGCATTATACACAATGCCTAGGCAAAGTTTGTTGAATTGTTAAGAAATGAGTTTATTTCATACTTTGCCTGGATTCACTCGGCAATGTATAGAATGCCTAGGCATTCTATACAATGCCTGAATTATACACATTGCCGGTAACATATATATATAAATTATATAAATGACTCGAAGTCCCCTACTAACCCAGATAGCACAAGTACGTCCAGTGGACGTACTGCATATGTACGGTGAGGATGTATTGTACGTATTTGGGACGTACTTTAATCTCCGACAGACGTACATAAGACCTCCCTGGAACTTACCGTTTCCGCATAGTCGGTAATCCCAGGTACGTACTTTTCTAGTCCACACGGGACCTGTAATGTACAGAAAGGGGAACTGTTTGGGACATTCCGAAAACGTACCTTCTTGTTAATGATATATCGACGAAAAAAATAAATTCAATTGATGTCACTTCTCAATTCTCATATTCGGAATTATTCATTTCTTCTTTACCAATTAGTCAACTTGAAAATTTCACTCATGCACATGTACTTACCGAATACTAACCTGGAAAAAACTCTGGCTGCTGCGGGCCTTGAACCCGGACCTTCACTTTGGATATTTCACTGTTTACCACTACCACGCTCTACGGTACGGAGCGACTTGTTTCTAGAGAAGAGTTGTGTGGTATAGATGTGCATTCGACATTGGGAGCGTAGAATAAAATATTGAATTATCACATTAGGTGGCATATTGGCATAATACTGCAATATAGATATGCAAATTCTGATAATGCTTGAATATTGTTTTCAAAGTAAAAGGAAAATATTCAACTCGTCATTTTCGAATCACAACTGAAAGGGGTATCGGGATTTTGAGAGTGATGACTTTAAAATATTCATACATATACCAATATTGGTAATGCAATATTCATGATGAATTATTCCTGAAAAAATTTGGAAAAATTGAAATATCGACGTGGTGAATTTCAATACCAGAAAATACGGCCAGAACTTTTTGCACAGCAAGTGTGATATTCCACATCGCCATCGCATATAAGACAGTGATCCTTCAGTGTTTTTTCAAATATATTTCTATATATTTATTTATCATTGTTACTGAACTTCCTAAAAAAATTGTATGTTGTCTCGAACATAGGTAACTAACTTGAAGTCACCATATGATGTGCTACTTGGGATAGCGCGTTGGGCCTACCTGACCGGGACGGTAATGTACGTATGTGGGACGTTTCTAGTTCGTACTTTTTCGGCCCACACTAGACTTGGGGGGATCTAGCTGAATGTACAAAGTAGGTTTCTTGGCGTACGTCAAGGAGACGTCCAAATACATACGATTCCCAAAAATGTACGTCATCACTATGATCCTCAAAAGTTTCAAAAGATACGATTTTGAAAGGGACCCAATATGTACGCACCTGGAAGGTCCAAACAGTACGTGCATAGTCCTTCCAAACATGTACGTCAATGATACTTATAAACAGTACGTACAAGGAATTATCAAAAAAGCACGTCATTGGTATGTCCCTAACTCGTTCCGAAATGTACGTACCTGAAAAGGAGTTATTATGAACGTACCCGGGACACTTACTACAGTACGTACATAGTACTTCCAAGCATGTACGTTTTTATTACATTCGGATTGGAACGGGACCAAATATGTACCTACATGGGACGTCTATATAGTACATACATGAAATATCCGGAAATGTACGTTCTTCGAATGTCTCCCATACGTCCCGGGACGTATCGACGTAACTGGGACATAAATGGTTCGTCTTCAGGACGTCGTGTGCTATTTGGGAACATGAAGTACAAAGTATATAAAATTCAATTAAAAATAGGATACAGGGACGATTAACTTTCTGACTCACCCTGTGAAAAATATTTGATAATCTTGTTATTATAAACCAACCAGAGGCATTTTTTCCAATTTTTGAGTATCCCTGTAGGAAATGGAACTTTCTCTATTGAGAGACTGCGATATTTAGAGTGTCATTAGAACATTATCACAGGAAAAGATTTTTGATACATTGAAGGAAATAAGAAATACATGCTTTCGAAAAATGCTCAGTTTCCAACTTCAACACCCTGTATCTCTGAAGCTAGTCATAAGATTGAGTTGGGCCCATGGACACTATTATTCAGAAAGTCGTCAACTACAATATACAACAATTCATGAAATTTCACCGAAGCCGATTTCTCCATGAGCCGGCTGCCTGGTCCTTTCTTTTGAATATGATGTCAAAAACCTTCACTACACACGTTTCTGGAACAAAAGCGATTGCCGATAAACACATTGAAATTCAAAATCTGTGTCGTAGCGTGTTTTGAATAAAGATTTTTGAATTTGTCTATATTTCGTTTGCAATGATAAAAAAACCTAGGTATAGTTTAATATTTCAATACCGTTTTGAAACCATAACTCATTGATATTTCGAAGTCGGTAGTGACGGACTCTAAAGATAATGAATCTATCACTTTTTCAAAAAATGCCTCATGTGTGATTTCTGTTTTATCATATAGCAGGATGAATACCAATGGTATAGTGATGGTTCCAACCTCGCCATGAATAATGTATAATTGTTACAATATTGAGGGTACGATTTTGAACGCACCATCTATAAACCAGCTCTTTTTCCTCGATAAATGGTCAATGTTCAACGGTGTCGCAAAAATTTACAACTATCTTCTTTACCAAAGTCCAATTATAGCCAGTTTTAGGGCCAATTGCATTCGCTCTATTTAATGAAAGTTTCGACGAAGCTAGGCAATCACTAAAGAACAAGGAATCTGATTGGCGGATCCATAGCAACAAAAACTAGTTTAGATAAACCACAATTAGAGCCAAGCGGTGCAATTGGCCCTTAACTTTTATACCTCGGGAATGTCATACTCTGTTCGACTAGTCTGAACTGTCAGGCCTCTATTTTTCTTCTGTATAATATTCCTGATAGTTCTCCTCATACTACATATAGATGGTATCTGAGGAAGTGTAGGTTCACTAGTGGTTGTTGAAATAATAATAATGTAGTAAAGAGGCAATAACGGTTGCAAAACACAGGGGTAGTTCTCGATGGCCGTTGTGTCCCTGGAGGTGTCTTCGCGGTGGGGGGGCTGCTGGTTGTCGATGGGGTTATAGTTCTTCACGAAACAGGTGGGGGTTGCAATGTGGAGCGTTGAGGAGGAGTGGTCTGACTGTGATTGATCGCGGGCTCTATGGTTCTTGGCCTGCTGCTGTCATTGGTCGGGGCGCGACCTACGTCGGCCGTACCTCGAGGAGCGTGGTCCGTGGCTCTGCTGGGGGTCAGTGATTGGCTGAAAGAATGAGGGCTCTGTGATTGGTATTTTTCTGACGAATGGGCGTCTCTGCTGGGGGTCAGTGATTGGTCATTTGAAAGAATGAGGGCGAAGCTCTGTGATTAGTTCTGAAATAATAAGTATGGCGTCTCTGCTGGAGCTCTGCCATTGGTTGAAGAAAGGCGTCTGGTGATAGAATTGTCATCAATGTTCATAATTTATCAACTTTGCTTTGCTTTGAAATATGAAATGAATCGCAATGAAATTTATCCAATGCAACTGATAAGAATGAAGCTACATGATTAATTGGGTATTCACACTGACGCAAACGTTGATGTCAGTCGACCACAACTACAGGAAATTTGAAAATTGATAATGATATCTGTTAACCGCCTTGACCACTTTGGCAGGAAATTAAATTATTCATATCAACATGTTAACCTTCGAATTGCAGAAGTGTATCCTATGATAGTGCTATCTACATTCCAGTCGCTGGTTTTTTATACTTTGTTGAATGTTCTCTTTTAATGAGACTGCTCATCTAAAATGTGGGTTTGACTAATGCAATTTTCAGTTTAAAAATTACCAAAGAGGACCTTTAATTTAAAAATTTGCCGAAACCTGGAATCGAACCGGGGTCTTAAGATTTTCAGTCTTCCGCTAAAGCCACTGAGCTATTTCGGCTATGAGAATTTTGGTTACTGAAGGAACAATCAATTCCAATGATCAAACTCCGAAGTCGAATGAAACAAGTACATGAACAAAAAATATTTTAATTACGACAACGTTATAATATCTCCATTGAACGAATCCAATTTATGCAATTCTTGCATCAAATATGTTTTTTCGATGTGATTGATCTAAAATCGGTTCAATTGATCGGAATGATTCTGCGATGCGTCTCTGGAAACGAATTCGGTCAATCGGAAAATACTCCCAAAATTTGATTCTTGATTGTCTGTATGCAAATTGCCACACATACAAGTAGTGCACTTGATTATCCTCGATGAATCTCACCCTCTTCATATTGCGGCACTCTGAATATATATTTGAGCAAATATTAGAAAATTTGCATCAGTGATACGCTTGTAATGAAATATATCAGGCCCAAAATTGTTTTTATATCAGACTCGAGACAGATCTTGGAAGGTTGTAGTTGCTGCTCTATTTCTTTCCAATCAGCTAAGTCTCCAAAACTGCAATCTTCAAAAACAAGTCTAAGCTTGTAAGAATTGGAATGGGCAGGTATTTCGGCACTCAATACATGCAGATAACCTTCATTCAGTGCAGTCGGAATCACTAGCATCCAATTTGAAGGCCACGTTTCGTTTCTATATATCGCATTTTCAAAGGTAACAAACACTTTATTCACTTTATCTGAAGGATTTATATATTGGAAAAGACTGTAGACAAAATTATATAATTTGATCTTGACACGGCCATTGCATACAAACAACTGAGGACCCAATCAAGCCACTCATACATTCAAACAACTATATGAATCAAATATTTATTTGGAAAATAGGTACAGGTGTTATTCTACGTATAAGTTTTTTATTGAATTCACATTTATTTGAATTGGAAAAGACATCGTTCCATGCTACTGCCAACGGTGATCTCAACTTCTCGAAATACCATTTGCTGCACCATCCACTTCCATATTGCGAAACAGTGTATCAGACTACAGCGCACTTTTTTACCTCTATGATTCATGAGCCCATTTTTAGCTTCAATATTGAGCTTCACATCCACGATGCTCGACTTCATGAATTCAGCCCTTTTGGAAACATCTATCACAAAGATGGCTCGGTTTTTGAATGTTATATAATCGAGTAGTGGTTGTTTTCTCGGATTGTTCATGTAGCTAGAGTAGAAGTCTGTGTAGGTGCGATGTGCCTCAACGAAATTGCTTTTTTCAAACTCCAATCTCACTCGCTCGTGCGGGTAGATGTCACTGTTCAATGTCAATCTGTTGTCATTATATCAATATTATCAAAGTATGTGGGATCTTTATGCAAGTTGTCCACACGGACTGTTTGGAATACTGTGATGATATATCGAGGGCTCTCCATGGCAGAAGCAGTTTTGACAGCCCAAATTTCTTTCGTTGATCCCTCAGTCAATGCTGGTAGTTCATGAAGTTCCCATATTCGAAAGGGTATCATTATAGGTGTATCAGCTTTGATAGATTGCAAATAGGCCCAAACGAATTTCATCATTAGGGAAAATGTGCTTCACTTTCAATCCGATGCCTTCGATATTCAATTGGGCAGTAGTCTTTCCAGGTGCATTGTTAGCATCTTTGATGAATATGCTGTTGTTATCGTTGCGTGCACGAACCAAACGTAGAGATTGTTTACCACATGTAGCAAAACTATAGTCATTGAAAATGCCCAAAAGGTGTTTCAGTGGGATGTGAAAGATGAAAAATCCATCAGCATCATTTCGTAGAGATCCATTGGGATAATTCCATCCAGATATACACATGTGGTTGGTATCGTCTGCGCTATAACACAGGTATCCTCTGAGTGTACTCACTACTCCAGGATTACGAACTGTATCCAATTCTTTACCATTGAGTTCGTATGAGATAGAGTCGAAAAAGAAAGCTGGCGCATTATCAACAAAATTAACAGTTCCATCTCCAGCAGTTTTTTTCATTGTTCCTCTGATACTTATCATAGCATCGTACATGAGTAACCATGTTTCACTTTGTTGAATGGAAATTTCAATAATTTATTCTCGAAGGATTTCACATATAGGTAATGAGTTCTAGTTTCCAAAAGTTGGATGGATTGGTCGAATCGAGGACGGCGGTAAATGTCGAACACGTGTCGGGACAACATTGTAACCCAATGATTGCAGAAATCAATGATTTTTAGCAGAACGTTTGTAAGTGACCGACCTGTTGGAGGACTCCTTCACTACTGATGGTGTGGATGTGTTGTAACTGAATATATCAAAAACCAACCCCATCTCTCAGAGTTTCTTCAAACCAATCTTATGACATTAAGTTCACCTCTGAAATCCACTGGAGCAAAATCTTGATCGAGAATTTGTACTGTAATGTTGTGTATTTCACCTTTGCTCACCTGCAGTTATATTACAATCCAGGTGAATTGTTCGAACCTCAACAATTTTCACTGGTAAATCAGACTTATGAACTTGGCCAGGTTCCAGCAATCTCTCTGATAATCCCAGTAATTTTCCAATGCAGTCTTCAGGTCAAAAATCAATGGTATGTACTTTGCTGTATATTTCACACTCTAGAGTATTGAGATTGGCTTTCAGAAAAAATACTTCATCAGTTATATCCTCTTCCTGTTCGTCGTTTTTCTTTCTCTTGATATCTTGGGGTTTTTCTATGAATTTCGTTAGGAATTCGGCAATGTTAGTGATTTTGTAGAAACCAATATTGATGATTTCTCTCTTGGTCTTATCAGCGTTCTTGAAATAGTAGAGCTTTCTATTACCCTCTATGTTTGGGATGCTATTGTACGAGTGAGAACTAATCAAAGCCAAACCGTATTCAGCGTCAGGGTCCAAGGAAATCGTGTTGGTGAAGTCACTGCTAGCTGTGGAAGTATGAATTGTCAGCGTGACAATCAGAGACATGACTGAACCTCAACCAGTGCTACATACTAGTTTTATAGAGGAATTCAAAGCACAAATGTCCACAATTTATCTCATTGAAATTTTGATAGCGATCATTGTTGTATGAAATTTTGACATTGCCCAGATATTGCACCAATTCCACAGGTGGTTTCCAATGTCCGAAACTATCGAAATATTCCACCTTATTGCCATGTTTGCGGTAAGCTACCCAATGAGTTCCGTTGTTCTTTTGCAAATCCAATTTAATGATGGCACATTCTTTGGCTGCTGGTGTGGAGTGTGCGAGTTGATCAAGCATGAAGACTCCCTTGAAATGAGGAATATTCAATTGTTTTGCATATCGTCTCAAACGCTTCATCGAAAAGGGCCCTATTGGGTAGCTTCAACGGGAGTTTTTTTGTTTTCGAAGGAAAATTCCATAGCCGCGACGACTTTTCCTCAAAAATAATCCTGACCCCTGTTTTCCGATCCCTTCCATTGCTTTAATGTGACGTTGATATTCTTCAAGTTTTTTCTTTGCAGTCTTGGCATCAATCACATTCTTGGCAACTCCTGCAGCGCCACCAGTCAAACCACCTAGGGCACTAAGGGCAGCAAATATCGGAATCAAAGGAAGAATACCACCACTTTTTCCTTCAATTGGTATTATTCAAGGTACTCGAACCTTCTAACGTCGACCAATACTGTTGATGTGATTTCGTGCTGTACGCATAGCCAAAATTGAAGCTTTTCGCAAATTATTCTCACTCATATCAGACAGTTGATGAGGTTGCATCTGTTTTCGCAATGATGAGGAAATTTTCTGCACAATGTTCCTTTTGAATGATGGCTTCTTCACACCCATACCGAGTTTGCGTTTGGTCTTCATGGCAGTAGTTACGAACCAAGAGGCTGCTTTCTCTCCCAAATTAGCATCTTTCGACTTGAATCGCTTCCACGCACTATTCTCCAACTCCAAATCAGCCTTATGGCGATCTTCCAAAGACTTGTTTTGAGAGTAGGCTATATCGTGTCGGCGGCAGGCTGAGTCTAGACCGTTAATGCCCTTTTTACCAAGAGCTAACCTCTTCTTCAGTTGTGTTCCAGGTCCGCAGTATTGATATCCAGGTGAGTGTAATTCAAAATGAAGTTTATTGATTAGAGTGTTTACAATACCACCAACTTGCCGTTCGAAGTTTAGCATTATACTGACAAATGTGCTCAGAGTAACTGTATATAAGGGGATTCAGCGCCAGAGGATGGTTAAGGTGAATCTGAAAGCGTTAGACGCATTTAACGAACCGTCAGTCGCGTTTAACGAAGCGTTAGTCGCATTTATTGAAGCCTTAGTCGCATTAACCGAAGCGTTAGATGCATTTAACGGAACGTTAGACGCATTTAACGGAGCGTTTGTCGCATTCAACGAAGCGTTAGACGCATTTAACGGAGCGTTAGTCACATTTAACGAAGCGTTAGACGCATTTAACGAAGCGTTAGTCGCATTCAACCATAATACAATTACCAAAATTAGTTCAGATATACTTGAGATGAAAGCCACCATCAAGGAAATCAACCAGTGGCAGAATACGGTGGTAGTGGATGCAACATCATAATTTCAGTAAAGTATCTACTATCAGAATAGAAGGACATTCAGAGGAGAAAATTCAGTTGGTAAAAGAGTTACATAGGCCGGCTCGCAAGAACTTTCCACGACGCCGAACCATAATCAAAGGGTTGGATGACTTGTGGCAAATGGAGCTTGCTGATCTTCAAAATTATGTTAAAATCAACCGAAACTACTCAACCGAAACTACAAGTACATTTTGGTTGTTATCGATACCTTCTCCAAATACCTATGGGCTGAACCGATCAAAAGTAAAAATACTTTAGACGTCACCAATGCAATGACCGAAATTTTGAAAAGGAGTGGAGGACGATGTCCCAAAAATCTACAGTCAGATTTGGGGAAAGAATTCTACAATTAAACGATCTAAAATTTAATGAAGAAACACAACGTCAATCATTACGTTACGTATACTGTGAAAAAAGCAGCTATTGCCGAACGTGTGATTCGAACTTTGAAAGAGAAACC
The DNA here is from genome assembly GCA_032362365.1 of Zygogramma bicolorata. Lineage (NCBI taxonomy): Eukaryota > Metazoa > Arthropoda > Insecta > Coleoptera > Chrysomelidae > Zygogramma > Zygogramma bicolorata. Next base: position 422,972 of record JAVJAQ010005147.1, read on the forward strand.
CTTCAAGCATTTCAGTTTGAATGGCTCCTATATATTTTCGAGAAAGGTTATATACCCAATTGGACATGTGAGACATTTCCCGTAGCGAAAGTCAAAATTACCAACCCCATCACCTACTTGCTGGAAGATCTGAAGGGGCGTCCTATCAGTGGTGCTTTTTACGAAGACGAATTACAAGAATCAAAAAATACTGATGTTCATTTAGTGGGAAAAGTCCTTAGGAAGAAGGGAAATAACGTCTATGTGGAATGGTTGGGTTTGGACAAATCACATAACAGTTGGATTGATGCATCAAATCGTTTGTAACAAGCACAGTCAGCTGCCAGCTTTCGAACCAACCGGGTATAAATTCATTTGAGATTGTTGAATTTTGATCAGTTTCCAGCAATCATGTCCGACCACTTTGACTATGATGCCGAATTGGAACGTGTTTGCCGAATTTAACAAGAAGCCATCAAATGTGAACGTTTCTATATACTCAATTCAGTGTTCAACTCTGGTGCAAATTTATTCAACTTGCATTGTGACCTTAGTCCTGCACGAGGTTTCGAACCAGCTGTCAAGTTGGTGTACCTATTCGCTGTATGCTGATTGTCAAATGTCCTTCAATACCTACGAATGGGGTGTATTCATCAGTTTGCTGAGCAGATTATCGGGCAGTCCTGCTGCGACTATGACCCTAGATTGCGGTGACTCCATCCATATTACTTTGAAGTGCAGTGATGATATGAAATTATGTGTCATATCCAAAGACATCGAAATGTTTCATTTGTTGAAGAGTGTATGAAATTTTGCAATTAGATTCTCTAATTACCAAAAAATTCAGCATGTTGTCAAAAATGAAATTTTCCGAATATTATCACAATTTTTTGCAAACAGCTGCCAAAATTTTCAAACAATGTACTTCAGATTCGGAAAGTATTATATATGGTTTGTCAATGAGAATGTTATTCTTCAGACAATTAAGTATATCTTGATTTGATATGCCTTTTGTGATTTATGTACTAGTTGTGAAAGCTATTGTATGCGAGAATGTATTTATTTTATCAGAGATAAAGTTTCAATTGATTTTGATAGAAAAAAAATTTGAATAAATATATTACAGGACATCTTGCATTTTATTTCAGTTGTGTACTGCAGAAAGTATGGAGGTGGAAGCTAGAATGCAAGTGATAAGAAATTTCAACACCTATGTAGATAGACAGTTTTGTGCCCAAAATGTCACATTGAAGGGTTCAGATGGAAGATTGGAGATGACCCTCTGATGGATCATTTCAGATGGCAACCTGATTGCACATTTTTCGATGAGGAGGGAGAGTATGTGAGACGAAAAAGACGTCCCGTATATAAAGATAAGGTTAATTTTGATGCCCGATTGAAGACGTTCGACGATTGGCCGGTCGATCTTCAACAAAAACCACACGACCTAGCTGAATATGTGCCAGTTGACAGATCAACTAGTAGGTAATGATTGTTGACGAATCTGAAATTAGAGTTCTGTGTCAGATCAACTTGGAAAAGATATGATAGTTAACGAATTTGAAATTAGTGTTTTGTGTCAGATCAACTTGGAAAGGATATGATTACAGACGAATCTGAAATTAGCGTTCTGTACCAAATGACAGTTGACAGATCAACTTGGAAAGGATATGATTGTTGACGGTGGTGGTGATCTCCTGCTAAATTCGAAAATCAATTAGTACTACATACGTGTGATCGAAATATTCAGTTATTGATTTGCAGTCGAGCACCCAACAACGTCTCTTATATATGAAAGTAATTCGTGATTGTGATGTGACACAGTGGTCCCAAGGTTTAGTTTAGTTTTTAAACTACCAAATTTGTTGTACTAGCGTTTTGTAATTCTATTGTTTTTCGCAATTGATTTGCAGTCGAGCACCCAACAACGTCTCTTATATATGAAAGTAATTCGTGATTGTGATGTGACACAGTGGTCTCAAGGTTTAGTTTAGTTTTTAAACTACTAAATTTGTTGTACTAGCGTTTTGTAATTCTATTGTTTTTCGCAATAAGGTTACTCAACTCTAACTCTGCACTTGGATCAGCAGGTGGACAAGGAACAGAGGAATCTGACACTAATACTCACAGAAAATGGTGATGACTTGATGCATTCCCAGAAGTTCTGCTTTTTTTTTTGTCCTTGGGGAAAGTCGTGATGCTGCCGTCAAGGAACTTTTTGCCGGATCGACAATAAACGTTTGAAAACGACGAGTATCTCTCACAAACTCTTTCGCGATCCTAATGACTGCGCCAGTTGAGGGTGGTTTTTTGGAAAATACGTTTTAAAAAAATTATTTATGATATTCCGAAAACCATGTAACAAGTTATTCAAGATCAAAAGTCAGACTGACTGTACAAAAAAATGCTAACTAGAATAAAATTCGCAGAGCAAGGTGTTCATAGCTCCTGTGTGGTGTCCAATATCGCTGACCCGGATTTAAGCTGTAACTCATATTACATACTATGTGTAAATCTTACAGGCAACTGTAATTTATTTGTTTAGTATGGATTTCCATCAAGTAACGGCCACTTCCATTCAGTTTCTATCTAGAATACCTGATTCAATAGAAGATTCTCAAGGTAATATATTTGACACTCCCAAATAAACATGTCAACTCAACTGAAGATATCGAAATCACTTCTTTTTATAATGACACAATTACACTGCACTCAAGTGAACCCTCTTGAAGTGATCAAAGCCAGTTCCAAATTTAGAAATGCATTTACAGCCGGTGTAGATTAAATTCCCAGTTTTCTTGTGAAGGATTGTATATCAGTGTTAGTCGAACTTCGCAGATTGAATACTTGGAACGGAAGTTTGTCTTCTTCAAAAATTATTATTTTTTATTAAGTACAAGCTAGAGACGACTTTCTCTGACAATTTACAATAGGAATGACATAACTCCTTCCTCCATAAGTTCAAAAAATGATGGAATTTTGGAGTCATTTTTGTTTGTAAGGAACCAATTCAGTTTCTATCTTCTTTTTCCGCCTACTTTGGACAGATCGATTCGAGTTTCCATCTTATTTCTTTCTTCTTCATGGATATCACTGAGATCAAGACAAATATAATCGATTCCAGGATGATACTGAACATCAATGCTTTATTGGTTTCATCGGCTATACGGATCTTTTGAATTGGTGTCAATTTATCGGCTATATTGTTGAGTTCGTACATTGCGTCCAAGTTGAGTTTGGTGGAATTTCGTGTTTCGTAGATATTTGGAGTCCCCACATCATTGGTTTGGATATTTGGCATAATGAGAGGTTTTCCTTCCCGAATTTTCACGTTGTAGAAGAATGATGCGCCACTTGGATTTTGCATTTTTTCGGGATTTTGACATGTGTGGAGGTGCTTAATTCGATATATCAATCAGCTTTCCACTTGGAGAAAATTCTTTCTTCTCGTACGGCAATGATCAGCACTTCTTCTTGAGTGATTTCTTCGGTTAAGGATTTGCCTACGTTGATTAGAGTTATCGTAACATTGCCTCCGATCAGCTGGACTGTACAATGGTCTTGCGGGTGTAGTGGTCTTCAATGCATAAATAGGTTTCCTCTAGAGTAGTGGACCCTCGTTCGACTCGAATTGATTCTTCGAAGCTGTTTGTGCCTAGTAGGGATATTTGGGGATAAAAATACAGTGGTTATGGATGATTGGATATAGGTGATAAAATATGAAAATTTCGTTTTTGATAATTGAGACATGAATTGAAAAATCAATTTTGTTTTCGAAAATGTAACCTGGGTTCCTAAGAATTGATAATTCGAAAATTGGAATATCATTTTCGTCATAAATTTGACTCAAGTACGTTATCATTTCTTCCAGGTCTTCATTCAATTTGGGGAATGTCGCTGCATCTTCAATATTGCCAATGTTATGATACTTTGACAATCCAAAATAATTTGAGATAGTAACCTCGAAAGCTAATATAGTTTTTGAGATCGGCAATGGTTCTTTGGATCGCCGCCTGGAATATTTTCAAGCTGTTTTCGAGCGCTTCTTTATTTGAGTGTTCGAATTATTTTATTATAGTAATTAATCAATTATTTCGATTATGAAGTATGAAGATTCACTTCTTGAAAGGTATTTTCTTGATTTTTTTCCAACATTTCAATCGTTTGAGGGTAACGCCTTCCGTCATCGGCGTCAAGTGTTCTGAAAAACCACTTATTGATTTTGCCGATTCCGTCGATCATACCTCGGTACACGAATATGTGGTTCTCGGAAGCATGTTTTCAGATAGACCATGATAAGAAATTGGATTGGGAACGTTTTCGTTGAAATTATTTTCGATTATATTGGGATATATTTCGAGATTGGTCAATTCATTGATTTGAATGTTTCGTCACATCGTACTTGCGTGAAGTACCAGCAGCGAGACTCTGTGTTATATAGAATTCTACCCCTCGTTTTCTACAGTCGATTACTACATCGCAGGCAACGATCAAATTATTTGGCACTATGTGCATTAGTTGCTTACACATCGGGTTTGTTCGGCAACGTACTAGAGAGTTGAAGTGCTGCCATGAACGTTAACGTAAACGTACAAATTGACAGCTACGCATGCGTAGTTTTGCCCTGTTTACGTTGAGAACTTGTTACGGTGTTAAGACGTAAACGTAATAATAGAGAGTTGAAGTGCTGCCATGAACGTTAATGTGAACGTACAAATTGACAGCTACGCTAGCGTAGTTTTGCTTTGTTTACGTTTACGTCGAAAACTTGTTTACGGGCGTACGTTATCTTGCGGGCGCTTACGGGCACGTTAAAGATCAACGTACGTAATCCGAAGAATATACGAATCACACCGATGAGTTGCGAACGACCGAATTTTGAATGTTCATTTGGCGAGGGAGGTATATGGTCATAACCTTATCAAGATCCGAAGAGATGGACTCTAATTCGGATCAACATGATCCAAATTACAGAAAAAAGTGTCAGCATTAGAACTCTCAAAGAGATGATTGAAAATTTGGTGAAGTAACATTCAGCTTAGGATGAATAATTAGTGATTGAGAATGCAGTTCTTGAATATTCTGATTATTATTTAAAATGATTCAAGTATCTACTGTTTCCATCAGTAGGAATTAAATTTCATGATCTTGCAAGTTAAATTCAATGTGAATAATAAAATATTTATTGGTATTTGATTATGATTTCCAGAAACTATACAAAAACCCAATTACATTGTTTGGCTAAGAGCCGATTGTAGATTACCATTCAGATCTATTCTGCGGTGGCCTATTGTTTCTTGAATATCATTAGATTATTAAAAAATATTCAAGAATGAGACAAATAATCCAATGATGGTGCAGATCAAAATTTTTTATTTGACAATATTTCAGAAATCTTTATGGCGTATATTCATATTCTTCTATAACAGTTGTCGATTGTTTTCAATAACCATTGCAATATTCAATATTGAAAGTTATTCAAGATTCACCAGAATAGACCTGAATATAATGATATGGAAAATCCACATAATTTGATTAGAACATTGGATTACCTGAATTTTTTATCTCAGTGGAGTTCTATTTCATTACAACTCTAAATCGCTATTCAATCCATAGCGATGTTTGTTTAGTACCTTAGAGCTTGGAAGGTACCACCTTCCTATCTTAAGTGTTGTCATTTAAATAATATTATAAAAAATTAATTCTATTCGAAACAAAACAATATTTTATTCAATAAAGAATAAAAACATCCTGATCCTAATGAAGGTACTAATCTCAGACTTTTTTTTTTCGAATAACATTTTTACTCAGGAGTCAATACGCTCAAAATCCTATTAATCCACGGTTATTTCGCAGCGATGAAAATGCTCACAAATGGAGTAATTAGTGGTTATAACTCACAAAACGGCAGTACTGGTTAACGGCTAACAGTAACGTCATGTATGGTAGCGACTTCAACTCAATTTCATTAAAACCCGTAAACGTTATATTTTATAACGTTAACGTCTACGTTGAGGCCTACGTATTGCAATCACTTCAACTCTCTACTATCTCTTCTGAAAGCATTCGCCAACATTTGGTGATAATCTAGTGTCATGTAGGACATGTGCATTTCAATTAAACTTCAATGAATGCGATATTATTGGGATTATGTTGCCTGTTCACAATCCATATTAAATAATCTTATTATTTAATCAAAGTTCGATTTTTCGTTTCTTCCACTATCATCGGAGCTGTCACTATCATTATCGCAATTATCAGACTCTTCTTCATTGTCTGAAGATTTGTAATTATAATTGAATAATACATTTTCAACTTGTTTTTGAGTTGAGCTTCCTTGGAACCACGTTGGTTTCAGGCAACGATCTAAAAGTAGCCAACCGTTATTTTCCGTTCTGAAGTTTATGCAATCGGACTCAGTGGCATTGAGCCACATCGAGTTGACAAAAATCATACGTAACATTTTTTGTTTCAAAGATTTCCAGCATGGAAAAATATGAGTAGAATGCGATTACTCTCTTTACTTTATCTTCAATACTTGATGTTCTCAACTGCTAGCAACCCTCAGTTGCGGCCACTTTTGGTCAGGCAGCGGTATATCATATTACTAGTGCAGAGGTGTAGCAAGAGATAATTTTTTACTATTCGTGTCAAACCACTTCCGCTTCCTGCAACGCGACCTGAACACGCCAAATTGATGCTCGGAGTTATTTGTAGGTTCCCTAGAATATAGCTAAGCTGTTCGCGTTCTCAACTAGCCACCACGATGGCACAGTGGCCGGGCTAGAGGTTCCCCACAATCCCTACGCTTTCACGACACAGAAAGATCCCCGACCGAACCACGCGTCCAACACTCCGTCGTTGGATATGCGATTTCAAGCCACAGCTTCAAAATGCAACGGTCCGTCAGCGTGAACGAGCCGTATGGAACCCAGCTAGGCGTCCCAAGAGCGAGCAACCTCGTTTGATAGGAGTGGAGGGCTCGAGAGCTTCCGACGCCCCTCACAGCCACTGTCCGGACTCAGTGTGTTGTCCGATAAATTCCTAGGCACTGTAAGGGTAAGGCTTCTTCTTCGTTTCTTGATGTCAGTTTCAACAAATAAAATATAAGGCGGTGCAAAGCACTTTATTCATTGCCTTCTGGAACTCTGGAACGTTCGATGATAGTTCCGATAGGAACTGTTTGTAGATGCAAGTTAACTTCTGCAGGTAAATCGAATTCATTCAAGGGGTAATTGCGCCTTGTAATCACCCCGTCAATTTCCTCGTGGTTCGTATTCACCACCCCCGCCCTCTCAGGAGCGGACCTCAACCTGCTGGGCACTTCAGCAAGATTGATATCTAACCCGCTTTGGATGTAAATCAGCCTTTAGGTGCTATTGCTTCCTTTCTGTTTCTTTTGATTTCTACATGCCTCTACTGTGGTGTAGTGTTTGCATGGTGGCCCCCGCGTACCTTGTTGTGTACCAGGGAGATTCCAAATAACTTTACTTGACCTTACTATTTTACTTTATCAGCTCAAAATATTCATTCCCGAACAAAAATCAAAAAAAGGAATGTGTCTAAAATTGTAAGATAGCAGAGTCGGGAATCAAATCAACACATTTCATTTCGAGTCTCGAATCGAAGGATCATTAATATCATTTCAGCAAAATGCACTTCTACTAGGAAACGCGTATGTGGGCGTAAAAATGTCTATTTATCATATATGTGAATTCTACTACAACTCGCTTGAAAATATTTCTGTTGAAATAACATTGCAGAATAATTATTTATATATATATATATATATAGAGGTTTTTTTATTGGGCTTTGCACTCAAATGAAAATAGCAACCGTAGACACGTGTTTCTGGGTCATTGCCCTTCTTCAGCACGGTGTAGCCAAGTGCAAGGATGGACAACACTTGGACAAACATCTATAGCTGCCTCCGTGGTGACGTCAGTTGATGCCTTGTGATAACAAGGTCTTCTGACCGAAACCACAAATGTGCGGCTGGCTTCTGTTGATGACTCCGTTCATTTGTGATGTTTGTCCAAGTGTTGTCCATCCTTGCACTTGGCTACACCGTGCTGAAGAAGGGCAATAACCCAGAAACACGTGTCTACGGTTGCTATTTTCATTTGAGTGCAAAGCCCAATAAAAAAAACCTCTGTATCATCTATCCACTCGAAACCCCTATAAATTATATATATATATATATATATATATATATATATATGTATATATATATATATATATATATATATATATATATATATATATATATATATATATATATATATACACTGAATGTTCGTAATTCTGATGTCCTTTATAAGGGTACATAACACTTCCGCGAACAATAGTTTTGATAGAGTTTTTTCAATGAATTTATCGAAACTCTAAACGCATAACACTTCTCTTAAACTTTCAGTGATTTCCTTGAACTCGTCAAGGTGTTGCGGGTTGCGGGATCTTGGAAACAGGGTCGGCTCCAGTTCGTCATCGTATGGTGTTGCTGAGATGTCTTCGAGGGTGTCGTTTCTCTTCAGATTCGACAACTGCAATGTTGAAAATATTTGACTATTGGAGACTGTGTATGATACAAATCTCCGCCAATTTGTCTGGTTTTGGACAATCGAAAATCACAGCAGCGACAGCAGCATAATCCAATCATATAAACTGTTCAAGACCCCAAAATGACGATTTTCACCTACCCGAAAAGAAGCTGTGGATTCCGGCAGACACAGGTGTCCTTATTATCCCCTTAAGTTTGGGCCAGATTCTGTCCGTGCGTTTAGCAACAATCAGCGGTTGAATGCCGGAAATAATTATTTTTTCCTTATTTTTTTTTTAGTTTAAATAACGTTGTTTTTTTGACGCTATTTTTGAAAGTATCATATTGCAAAAATCGATTTTCCAAATATGATAGTTTGTAGTTCAACTCTGACTATCCAAAACCGTTTGTTTCGTTCATTGCTCTACGATTATCTGTAGAGCAAGAAATAACAATCTAGTGGGACACTTTTTTAAATAACAAATTAGATTTTTGCTAACCTATCAATTGTTTTTCAACCAAATTAAAACTGTAGTTTCTACTAGTTGAAGCTTCCCAAATTCACAGTTGCAACCCCCGAATGCATTCCAAAATTTTTTAATAGAATAATGAAAAAAGGGCCTCTTTTTAATTTCCAAGCGCAATAGTTAAGCAACAAATTAGAATATCGACATCGGGCAAACGCTAGGCGATAGATTTTTCAATTATTTACAACTTTAAATTTAACTTTTTTTCGATCCGACCAATAGTTCTCATTATATAAGCAAAAAACAAAAAAAAAAACGATTTCCGGCATTCAACCGCTAATTGTTGCTAAACGCACGGACAGAATTTGGCGCAAACTTTGGGGGATAATAAGGACACCTATTTCTGCCGGAATCCATAGTTACTTTTCGGTAGGCGAAAATTTTACGAAAAAAGTTTATTTGATTGGACTAGCAGCAGTAGCAAATACTAGAATTGTAATTGTAGTTACAACTCCAAATAAAATATTGTGCCACTTTGCATATTGGATGATGAACGTTTTGTTAAGGTTGTGTTCAAGAATTTCATCAAATTGGTTCAATTAGCATGGCGTGACTCGTCCAAATTAAGATTACTCAGTTTCAATGGTTCCATTTCTTTGCTCTTGAGGAAAGCTAATTTTTCAATGCAGCAATCATCTTGGTTTATGTTAATTTCCGGGATGAAATTTGTGTATTATATTGTTGGTTAGAAGTGGCTACTAAGAGTGTCGAGAACAATTTGGTTTCAATGAAAATATACCTGCGCCTTCCAGGTCGACTTCAATGATCTGTGCGTTGGATGGTTGACAAGTTATTGATGCTGTGGTGCGTTTCGTCATTATGAAAAGCCATTGGTTTTGACTGAGGGGATGCCAAATTTCCATATCAGACTTTATTGATCTGGTAGGACAATCAGAAGGCATTCTTTTCGTTGGTTGGGCTCTCATGGAAACCTCGCAGACTGGTTGTTCAAATGTCGAATAGGTTATAGAATATTTACAAATGAAATCATTTTCAAGTAGTTCCTGACAAGATGTTAAATCTTTCAGCATTGAATAATGAGTTTTGGTAGTAGTAAGTAGAGATAGGTAGGGTCAATATGGGTCCGAGAGACTTGGATGCACTCACCGCTCAAAAAAAAAGGTGTTTGTGTCGGGGCATGGGGCAACTCTTGCCTTTCTCAGGACGATGTGACGCGAAGACAATAGCCTCTCTACCGGCAAGATCGTTGGGTGCCTACTCGCTGGCGGACCTGTTTCTTACAGAACTCAACGGATCTAGAGGGGGAATCCTCGATAAAAAACCTCCTGGAGACACACGCCTGGTGTGCAGGGATGGCGGACCCTGGGAGTTCTCCGGCCTGTCCTACCCTTTTCAACTTGTCTTGGGTAGGATAACTTCTCCCCTTTCCTGTCGATCTCCCTTGGTCAACTCTTGATTTTTTCCGACCCCGACGCTATTAGGGCATCCGAGGGCTAGGGGTCACTCAATTTCTCCCTACAGTACGCAGGGGAGACGGCTGCATCCTCGTTTCTTCCAGTCTCCCTCTTGCTCGCTCACCGATGTGGGTGGAGCGAGAGGAAGATTACCGCGTCCCCCAATCCCACCATCGCGCCGAAGGGACGCATGGCACAGGGGTGATGAAGTGTGTCTCAAGCGATGCACCCTGGAAATGGCGGGATCTAGCCTTACCCCTGCATGCAGGGCTCTGCAGGGGCGGACGGATTATTTCCCTTGTTACTCGTGGGAACGACATGGATAAAAAAAATGAAAATATTACCAATGAGAAAGGAAATAAAGGTAAAGGTACATCAGCAACAGGTTACACGTGGACGGATCAGACCGACCCCACAATAAGGAGGTCTTCACTGGCAAGAACCCCTACTAAACAAAATGTACATTCGCAGAACGAAGATATCTACGTGACCCCACAAGGAAGCAGTCAAGAGGAGATATCCTCTGAGGACACCACTAACCTGGAGGATATATTTGCATATGCGGGAGTCATGTCCCCAGGTCGATTCTCCTTTGATGAGAAGCTGGGAGAGAGCCCCATCTACGAACTCTCACAGGAGGGAGAATCCTCGAAGATGCGAAAGAAAGCGTCCCAAAAAAGAAAACACTCGGGCGGTAACCCGAGAGAAACAAAGAAGAACAGGGAGGATACCCCTCTGAGTCACCTGAAGGCGGAGATCAAGAGACTCAAAAGAAAAATGAGAGACCTCAAGGAAGCGGCGGATGCTGTCCCAGGACTGGACCAGGGGATCGAGGACATAGTCAGGGAGGTGACGGATATATCCACGAAAATCGACCCATAAGGTAGAGGACCAGCTGAAAGCCCACAGTAAGGTGACAACTGGGGAAGAGCCAGAGGAGGTTGTCAGAGAGGAAGATCTGGGGAACTTCGCATCGCTATCGAAGGTTCTTGATAATGACTGGCCAGAGGGTTTCTACGAGGTCACAAAGATGGAGGTGGGTAATCTCTCGAAAGCCAGTGACAGGGGCGACATAGCAATCCTGGTCGGAAAGAAGTCGCAACAGGACAAATATCTCAAAGGAATGAGGGAGCGAAACCCGACGGCAGCAGGAATGATGGATACCATGGGACCGGAGGAGGTGGAGTTCGTAGTTAGCGAGACAAAGATAAAGACCAGCAGAGGGTATGGAGCAGACCAGCAGAGATTTATCTTCATGGTGCCGTATGAAGCTGATCCAAACGGAGTAAATGATATGGGAAACGCTATATGATATATGTCAAAAACTGAGGGAGGTGAGCCATCAAAAAGGCGTACTGGGTATATATTTGGCATTCCCGAACGGTTTGGAGAGAGCTTATGGAAGAAAGGTAATTGAAGCGGTTTTCAGAGGAACCAAAAGCAAGATAACCATACTGGTCCCAGCCCACCAAGCTGAGGGGACAATAGAGAAGGAAGGGAAGAAACATAGCCAGGAGGTGGTATATGTGCAAGGCCCACAACAAACCTACGCAGAATTGGTTAAAAAGGTCAAGGAGGGGCTAGGAAATTCCAGCGTAGACGTGAAGATTACCAGAGTGAGGAGGGCGACCAATGGGAACCTTCTAATGAACGTAGAAGGAGGCGCGCAAAACGCCACCAAACTAAGAGACGAAATCAATAAGTCTGATCCAGAACTGAGTGCAAAGGTAGGAGGGAGCATTACTGTTATGATACTGGGAATAGATCCCACTATAGGAGATCAGGAAATAGAGGACGCAGTAGCCAAGACAATGGGAGAGGACAGTCAACGCGTTAAGAGTCATCTCGACAAGGGAGGGCAGGTATGGAGAAATAACGGCCACGATGGAAGTGCCGGCAAGATCTGCGAAACGATTGCTGGAGGAAGGAGCTGTGGATATTGGCTGGCTCACATGTAGAGCCGTAGAAAAAGTGCACCTGCAAAGGTGCTACAAGTGCCTGGACTTCGGACACAGGACAGGAACATGTAAAGGGACCGACAGGTCTAAAAATTGTAATAGATGCCGGCAGGAGGGGCATAAGGAAAGAGAATGCACAGAAGAACCGCACTGTTGGAAGTGCGACAGAACAGGACATAGACAAGATAGTATTATGTGTCCCTACTATCTGAAGTTGATCGAGGGGAAGCGGAGGGCCGGATAAATAGGGTTTGAAATGACAGACAAACTAAAGATAGTACAATTAAATGCGGATAGACGCAGAAACGCGCATAACCTCCTAAAAAGGATTATACATGAGAGAGAAATAGATATTGCCCTCATTCAGGAACCAAATATGGCTTTAACAACAGATAACCCGAGGTGGATCTTTGACAAATCTGGTACAACGGCAGTCTTTTGCGAAAATCCGAGATGTGGAGTCTCCACACATCAAACTGGCCAACACTTCATATGCATGGTATTTAAGGACTAGAGCATATATAATTATTATATATCCCCTAATATATCGCTGAATGAATTTAAAAATAGGGTCGACAACATCATGGAGCACGTCAGGGATCAAGGCAGAGAGGCTCTGATAGTTGGGGATTTCAACGCGAAATCCGCTCTATGGTCCTCACCGATGACGGACGCCAGAGGGGAGTACCTAGCGGAATGGGTTAACGCGCTGAATATCTCGGTATGCAACGAAGGAAATATCCCAACTTTCGTGAGGGTGGCTCAAACTTCCTTCATAGATGTAACTTTGGCGACACAGGAGATCTCAAGGAAGGTGACTAACTGAGGTCTCCACCCAGGAGTCTATGAGTCTCCATAGGCTTATATAGGCAGAATATAAAGAAGCTAGGAAGTCGATGAGAGGCGAAATCAGGAAATCCCAGAGGGAGCAGTGGAGGGAGCTTTGCGATGGACTGGAGGACGACCCATAGGGGCAGGGGTACCAAATAGTCATGGGTAAAATCAAACAGCTCAGAGAGCCCTATGAGATGGATGAAGAGACAAAAGCTTATAAGATAAGGGAGCTCTTTCCCGATGCAGGACCCCAGGAAGTGATTTTACTTCATGAAGTGGATGAAAACCAGATTCCTCCGTTTACGATGGAGGAACTACTGCTGGGAAAAGACAAGATGAAGTTAGGAAAAGCACCAGGACCAGACGGAATCTCAACAGAAGCCCTTAAATTAGCTATCGAGACTTCCTGAGAGGATCCTGTCAGTCATGAACAATTTATTGGCAGACAGGGTTTCCCCAGAAGAATGGAAGAGAGCTAGGGTGGTTCTCATACCCAAAGGCAAAGCACAAACACAAAAAAGGAGACCCATCTGTCTTATCAATGCCCCAGGAAAGCTCTACGAGCACCTACTGAAGGCCAGACTGGAGCAACAGGTAGATGCTTGAGCAAGTGGTAGATGAGGTATCCAGCAGGGGCCCCAAATGGGGTATAGTAGTATTCGTGGACGTTAGAAACGCCTTCAATACGGCTAAATGGCCAAAGATTATCAGACGACTGCTAGAACTAGAGGTCGAAGAATATATGATAAGAACGGTTAAGGCGTACCTCTCAGAGCGCAAACTGCTTTGCGGGGGCTACCTCCAAGAGATGTCTCAGGGCGTTCCGCAGGGCTCAGTCTTGGGGACGACACTGTGAAACGTCTTATACGACGGGGTGTTGAGAATAAGATTGCCTCGAGGTTGCACAACGGTCGCATACGCGGATGATCTCGCGCTCGTGGAAAGAGCGGACGTAAAGGAGAGACTTGTTGAGAAAACTAATGAGGCCCTTAAACGGATTCACACCTGAATGGTAGAGAGCGGTTTGGAGGTGGCTCCGGAGAAAACGGAGGCATTAATAGTCACGGGGCCCAGGAAGAGGGATGGCATTGTCCTAAAGATGGCTGGAGCAGAAATCACCCCGAAAAAGTTTGTGAAGTATCTTGGAGTCTGGCTGGACGACAAACTTATCTTCAATGAACACATAAGAAAAACTAGAGAAAAAGCGGAGAGACAGACTAGAGCCCTCGTGAAAGTCCTCCCGAACATAAAAGGAGAAGAGGCGTGTTATTTACGGAGTCGTTCAGTCAGTGCTCCTGTATGCTGCTCCAATATGGAAACGGGTACTTGATGTGGCAACATACCGTGATATGTTACAGTCCGAGCAAAGGAAAGCACTACTGAGGGTCGTCTGTGCTTATAGGACAGTGTCATCGGAGGCGCTCTTTGTACTTGCCAAAGTCCCACCAATCGACTTACTCGCGCGTGAGAGGGCATGTCTACATAACCGAGGAAACGTAACGGCCGACGATAAGAGAAGAGAGAGAGAGGCCACAATCGCTACCTGGCAAGGCAAGTGGCAGGATATGACAAGTGAGGCACAATGGACTGACTAAACGACTTATTCCGGATCTGAGGACGTGGATATCATCGAGGCACAACGAAGCGGATTTCTACTTAACACAGGTTTTTACTGGACATGGGTCATTCAGAACCTATACCTTAAGGATCGGGAAATCAACAGATGACAACTGCATATACTGCGGAAGGGTAGATAGTCCTGAACACACCATTTTTGAGTGTGAGAGATGGTTCGAACCCAGAAGCAGGCTAGAGATGGGACTTGAACAGCAGTTGAGCCCTCAAAATCTCGTGACTATCATGTCTGAGGATCGCGGAAAGAGTAAAAAAATAAAAGACAATCTGAGGAAAGTTATGAAGATGAAATCAGAAGAGGAGCTGCAACACCAAGCCGCCGAGAGGGCTCCTAGACCCCGATAGTCAACGTGCGAAAAAGTATTTGACAAAAGGCAAATAAGCGAAACTGTGATACTTTGAAGCTGTTATTTATTTTTTACCATATGTATTTATTGAACTTGTGATGTCCCACTTTACACAAAGTATGTAGCTATGTTATACCGTTGTTTGTGTGTTTCTTCCCACTTGTACCTGAAGCATTATCCATATGGACAGTCCCGGGTACAAGGAGGAGTCAAGGGGTTTTTAGTCAGAGTAATGCCTGACACTGCCGAGGGCTGATAGACATCCATGACTCAAGGCCCTGGCGCCATGCGGTTTTCCCCCACCAAAAAAAAAAAGGTAGGGTCAATATATGAGTAAACATCGCTTCCATTGAACTGTGCTGGTAATGGTATCAATTCATACATATTGTAAGTTTGCTCATGTACTAAAGGTATTTCAACGGCAAAAATTAAAAATTCGCTGTTATAAACTAATGATAATGAACAAATTGAAAAGTGTGTGTAAACAAAATTATAATCATTAATCGGTAATGGAAATTCTACACCGGATGGTAATCGTACCTTTCGGATTTCAATGCTAAAATGTTTCGAAGTGATTACTGATGGATGCAATATATTTTGTTTTGAAAATAGAATAGATTTGATGAGTACATCATACTCTTCATTCAATTCAGTTATCATCTGATTAAGCAAATCAACGTGATCGGTTATTGTTTGGGTTTGAGAACATAAGTGAAGAGAGTTGGCCATTAGTCAACAACAATTTAAGAGATTCGGTACAATGAAATATGTGAACATAGATTTTATCTGCATCCTGAAAGTTTAAACACAGCTTTACTGATTTTTCATAGCTATTTTTTATGCAGTGTAATTTTTTTTGGCAAAAGGATATATCGATATAAGTTGATAAAATATATTCGTCATTAGAAATCAAAGCTAACCCTAGGTTATGGTAGAATATACCTGCCTTATTATTAATATTTTCTATTTTATAGGGATTAGTATTTTTGGGAAAGGTTAAAGGAAGGAAACTAATAAGGAGTACTAGGAATATTTTCGTTGGTTCCGTGTCAATCTTCATCTTCAAAAAAAGGTTTCAATAAGTTTTCATGGTATGTAGCTATTTTGATCGGTTTATCTGCACATCTACAGTTTTGTTATCATTTATTCTTATTATTTTATAAGGACCCCTATAATTCGGGCATAATTTTTTACTCAAACCAGGCACTTTTATTGAGTATAGTGACTAAATCGTTCAGTTTATGATTTGTTTCACGAACATTACGATCGTAATACTTCTTTGACTTTTCTTTGGATTATTGTGAATTTTATCTTGCGAGCTCAAAAGACTTATTGAATTTGAACTTCAAATTCGATAATCATCGTATGTATATCGGAATTCGGGTTCGGCTATTAGAGAATTCGGTACTGAAACCTTATGACCGAATATCAATTCATATGGCGTGAATTTTGTACTAGCGTGAATATGTCCATTACATGTGAACATTGCTAAAGATACATATCCCAATCGGACTGTGTACGATTTATGTGGTATTTCAAATATTCTTTCAGAGTTAAATGGCTCCTTTCTAATGCTCTGTTTGTCTGAGAAGGACTTGAGATTATATGTTTGATTATGAATAGTTTGTTTAGATCTTTTATTAGGTTGGAGGTAAAGTCGCTTCCTTGATCGGAAAGGATGCTTTCGGGGATTCCGAAAATTGTTACAAACTCGAGTAAGCTATTCGCTACAGTTTCCGCTTCGTGATTTGGAGTAGCTTTCGCAAATGAGAATCAAATAATCTTGCATGGTGATGATGAATTTATTATTATTACCATGGAATGTCATGGGTAGAGGACTCACTACACATCGATAGCTAATCTTTGAAGAGGTTTCTCAGAAGTTGTTGTGATTTACATAGCTGCTTTTCCTGGTTTATATGTGTTATTTGATTCTTGGGCTTTGTTAATTTCACGAAATCATGAAGTGTGATATCTTCTGGTAATTTACTGAAATCGAATAGAG
The DNA here is from genome assembly GCA_032362365.1 of Zygogramma bicolorata. Taxonomy (NCBI): domain Eukaryota; kingdom Metazoa; phylum Arthropoda; class Insecta; order Coleoptera; family Chrysomelidae; genus Zygogramma; species Zygogramma bicolorata. The sequence goes on from JAVJAQ010005147.1 coordinate 440,211, forward strand.
CTGTTAGGTTTTCATAGTTATCATTATTTTCATCAAGATCCTTGGAAAAAATTATCATATTTGGGGAACATTCTAGAATATTTTCATTGATAATTTTTATATTAGGGAGTTTGGTATTAGTATAATGGAATTTTATGAAAGTTTCCGATTCTGTCGGTTCAATGAGGTATACGGGATTTCGGGAAAGTGCGTCGACGTTTACCTGGTTTGTATTTTATTTCGTTTTGATATTCATCTAATTTCAATCTCCATCTTATCAGACGAGTACTTGGATCTTTACAGTTGAATAGATAAGTTAGGGGTCTGTGATCGCAATATATGATGAACTTATTTATGTCCATATAGATAAGGTCGAAAATGATTGGTAGCCCATAAAATGGCAAGAAGCTCCTTTTCGGTAGTAGAATAATTTATTTCGGCTCGATTTGAAGTCCTGAACGCGTATGCAATTGGGAGATCTTTATTCACTTCGAATTGTGAGAGAATTGTTCCTAAAGCCAAATTTGAGGAATCTGGAAATTGTGATATGGGATGGCGCGTTAGAATTGTTTTGAAATATTATCCTGTTCCGTGTTCCATACAAATAGCATGTCTTTTTTCAGGAGAACTGTGAGTGGTTTGGCGTGTTTTGCAAACTCTTTAATGAACATTGATAATGTGACCTAGATATGCTACCTCAGGACGCATAAAGTCGCATTTATCTATCTAAAGTAAAAGAGTGTTCTGTCGTAATCTGTCGAATACCGAGGTCAATTTCAAAGTGTATTCTTGGATTGAACTAGTATGTATCACGATGTCGTCAAGGTAAACAAAACATTGTAAACCTTGAATTCCTGTTAGACTAGTATTGAGAAGCCTTTGAAAAACCTGATTGTTTTGAGTTGGAACGTTACTTGCTTATTGACATTATTCTGAGTGGGGGAGATGTTTTTTCTTTCTACAATCCCGAGTTGAATGATTATCACGCTTACAAAATGTGCAAAATTTCGAAAAGAGGTTTTGTCAAACGATTATTCATTTGAAGTGCTTTTTCTTCTTCCAGAGCGACATTTAATACTCTACTAAAGTCATCACTATATTGTGAGCGTAAAAATCTAGAAATATCTGGAAGAGAATGGTGAATGAATCGATTTAAAGCTATTTCCCGGACTGTTTCGACACGTCCTGTTTTTTCAGTATAATTTTGACTGTTTATTACATCAATTATTCGCGTAACAATTCTATCTAGTCTTGCATGAAAACTAACAACTGATTCATTGAAATTCTGCCTTGTCGTATTCAATTCTTCTATTAATTGGCTGTAATGTTCCTCATCAGCTTACAACTTGTTCAAAATATCTTTCAACTCACCCCAATTATTATATTATCTGCCTGAAAGTTGAGCTTTTGCACTACCCGTAAGTTTCGAAATTATGAAAGCTACGAGAGCAGATTTCTGAGGATCACGTGCAAATGAATTAGCGTTGTTGCAATAACTGAGGAATTCGTGTAGTTCTATTCTATTTCCATCGAAGGATCGTGGAATTAATGAGCATAGATAAGATATTTTGTAATCCATTGATGTAGAATTAGGAGGGGTTGTTGTTGTGGTTTGATTTTGGGTTGCCATTGTAGTTTGATTGTAGTACAGAGAAAAATATTACTCGAATGTGAGGGACTGACTGAACACAACAAAACACAAACAAACAAAAACCGAGTTTTTGAACAAAACTAATTTTTCTTATCAAAGCAATTGACCAGTTGACCAGAGAACTAACCTGTTTGCCAGTATCTGGAACTTCCGTTGCTTGTTTTCTTCCAAGAAGTTGGTACTTGCCGAATGTCTTTAGAAGAACCGCTTTCAATCTTCGGAGGATGTTTTCAGCTACTTCTTCCTGATTCGTGGCGAAAAATCCTACTTCGACTGCGCCAAACCAGGGAGATTCCAAGTAACTTCACTTGACCTTACTATTTTACTTTATTAGCTCAAAAAATATTCATTCCCAAACAGAAATAAAAAAAAAGGAATGTGTCTACAATTGTAAGATAGCAGAGTCGGGAATCAAATCAACACATTTCATTTCGAGTCTAGAAACAAAGGATCATTAATGTCATTTCAGCAAAATGCACTTCTACTAGGAAACGCGTATCTGGGCGTAAAAATGTCTATTTATCACATATGTGAATTCTACTCTAGTCGCTTGAAAATATTTCCTTTGTAATAACATTTCAGAATAATCATTTATATATACTGAATGTTCGTAATTCTAATGTCCATTATACATACATAACAACCCCTCCGGGACAGAGTGTGGTCTGTTTTGTGTTTTGTACTTACTGGAGTCGCTGGAGCGACTCTATATACTCACCTGAGCCGCCGGCGGACAACTCTTGGGTGTGGTCTCAGGATTTGCTTAGTCGGCCTCGGGTGTTTGTCCCTCTCGCGCAATCTGAGATCATCCATGTTCAGTGCGTTGTGGAGGCAGCGCTGGGTTTGGATAATTCCTGATGCGCTCGAAGATACTTTCGAGCATGGTCTCGCAGATATTCGTCGACGTGCCAAATACCGAGGTTAAGGTCCCGGTAAATGTATAGATTAGGACAGTAATGAGGAGCGTTTACGGCCGCCCGCAAGCAGACGTTCATAAACGATTGGGTCATTGTTCTGTACGTCTGCGCGCAATGGCCCCAGGCCGCTGAGGCATACAGGGCAATGGAGAGTAGGATTGTCCTGATATGGAGCAGTTTCACTTGGAGATCCATGTTACTCCTGCGACCTATTATGGGGTTGAGGTTGTGACGCGCGGCTTCTGCCAGGCCCAACCACTGTTCAATGTGGAACCTGAATATCAACTTTTTGTCCAAGTTGACTCCTAAGTATCCGTATTCGTTGGTCCATGGAATCTCTCGACCGTTGTAGACGACGTGTCCTGCAGGTTCTACTCTCCTCCGTGAGAATAGTATCGCCTGGCTCTTGACAGGGTTGATCGCTATCTTTCATAGACTGGCCCATTCGCTTGTTTTTGCAGGTACCGCGTAACAACTGCGTGGTTGGAGGATCTTACCAGCAGCGCTGTGTCATCTGTGATGAGAGCCACCTTGTCATAGTTGTTCTCTGGCTTTGGCACGTCTGCTGTGTACACTGAGAAGAGGTTGGGAGAGAGTACTGCTCCTTGTGGGAATCCCGCTTCCAGGAGACTCCATGCGGAGAGTTCACGTCCCACGCTGCATTGGCATCGTTGGTCCATCAGGAAGGAGTCGATCAGTCTCACCATCGGTTCCGTGTATCCAAAATCTGCCATTTTGGCCACGAGTCCGTTGTGCCAGACACTATCGAATGCCTTGGAAAGGTCTAGGATTATCGCTCCTGTTTGGTGCCCTCTACCTGTGTTGAAGCCTTCTGTCCCAAATTCGACCTCTCTTAGAACTTGGAGTTCTGTTGAGTGTTCTGTCCTGAATTCGAACTGTTCGTCTGGCAGGACGTTCATTTCTTTTGCCTGGTTCTCGAGTCTTCTCAGGATGACGCGTTCTGCCACTTTGCTCATCGAGAGAGTCAGGCTTATTAGCCTGTGGTTTGCTGGGAATGTGTGGTTCTTGTTCGGCTTTGGGACCATGATCACCGTGGGCTCCTTGAACTGGTACGGGAAGTGTTGGAGTCAGACGATAGCGCTGATGACGTTTGTCACAGCCACTATCCCCTTCCTGGGCTTTCAGTGCCCAGTTCGGTATTTGATCCGGACCTGGAGCTTTCGAGGAAGCGAGACTTCTTACGATGTCTCTGACTTCCTCGGGGGTTGTCGGGTCTAGGAGTTGGGCGTCGTTCCCACGCTGACGTCAGTAGTAGGACAATGGGGATTCAAAAACACAGGGGTAGTTTGAGACACTCGATGGCCTTAGCAGTCCATGAGGGTGTAGTTCTTCGTCAAACCGGTGGGGAGAGGGATGATGGCAAGCAGAAATGAGTGTTGTGAAAAAATGGTGTGTGGTACGCCTGGGAGGTGTGTTTTTGTGGCTTTTGGTTGGTGGAAAGAGCAAATAGGGCGTTGCTAGTGAAGCTGTATGATTGGTCTGTTAAAGAAAAAACAAATATGGCGTCTCTGCAAACGCTCCACCATTGGTTTGATGAAAAAAGCAGGGCGTTGCTAGTGAAGCTGTATGATGGTGGTCGTTAAAGAAAAAACAAATATGGCGTCTCTGCAAACGCTCCACCATTGGTTGGCTGAAAAAAGCAGGGCTAGTGGAGCTGTATGATTGGTCATTAAAGAAAAAACAAGGCGTCTCTGCAAACACTCCACCATTGCGTGGTTCTTGTTGGCTGAAAAAGCAGGCGTTGCTGTATGATTGGTCATTAAAGAAAAAACAGGCGTCTCTGCAAACGCTCCACCATTGGCTGAAAAAAGCAGGGCGTTGGAGCTCTGTCATTGGTCATTGCTGTGACGCTCCACCATTGGTTGGCTGAAAAAAGCAGGGCTAGTAGAGCTGTATGATTGGTCATTAAAGAAAAAACAAATATGGCGTCTCTGCAAACGCTCCACCATTGGCTGAAAAAAGCAGGGCGTTGCTAGTGGCTGCCATTGGTCATTGCGGCGACCCTGCTAACCATTGGCTGGTTCACTCGAACGTCGGGGGGTGGAGTCTTGGACCCCCCCATTTTGAGCCTCGGTCGTACACCTCGCATCGATTCTGAATTTCAACATTTTTTCCATCCTTCTCGAACCCTCAAGGTCCTTTGATGAAAAAAATGCCGAAACCCGGAGTCGAACCGAGATATTTCAACCATAAAAATGAGACATATGACATAAAACCAGAAATTAAACACTTTAATAAAAATTCAACAATTCATTCGAATGGAATATTGCGAGATGAATTATAGGTTTTTCCAAACGTTGATGAATGTTTATTGAGATAATGATATCAATTGGATGCAGGCGCTCTGACGAATGTTTATTGAGATAATGATATCAATTGGCGGCGCTCTGACAGGAAATGAGAAATTGATAACAATTTTTACATGCAATGCGATAAGAAAATTAATGAACAATGGGTTTTTCCAGTCGTTGAGATGAATGTTTCAATTATCTAGAATGTGGGTGTAACATACATCATTCATTCTCAATTAACAGGGCGCGCGGTTGCCGGTTGTAAAATAAAACAAAGGTGGATGTTGCCGGTTGTAAAATTAACCAATACAGTTGCGGAGAAGAAGGCGTTGGTGGAAAGGAAAAAAAATATCTGTTACAGGGTGTGCAAAGTTAACATGTCACAGGGTGTTGGTCAAACTCGAGTATATAGGGAAGCCAATTTGACTCTTCGGTTTAGTTGAGCTCAAGACTTGATACAGATCATGTGTGAAACTGCTCGTACTAGTGATGAACTTGTTAAATATTTTCGAAATAATCTGTCGGAACTTGAGAAAAATTCGGAAGAATCCACAAATGAACTTGTAAAAATAATTAACAAAAATTTGAGAAAAGTTAATAAAACAATTCGAAAAGGAAAAGTCAATCATGGTATTCAAGTGAAACTTCAATGTAATGCAGGTCACCTGAAAACTTTTCGAAATCAATTGAAAAGATCTGGCAATTCACACACTGTGGGAGGAGCATTAACGGAGAAGACATCTCACCGAGTCAAATGGGAGGAAGTAACATCAATATTCAATGGACGTATTCGTACAGCTGTGATTATAAATTTTGAACACAAAGACATCATTCCATTCTTCGAGGACGCTTTCCCCCTTTTCAAGAACAGAATTAGCAGACTCTTGAGACAAATGCCTGCAATGAAAGTCAACACTACCTTCTGCGGAGAATTCATCAAGAATAATGTTACTGCTCAAATCAAGGAATTCAAATATTTCCATTCGAAGAATGTTATCATTGATTTGGGAACTGATCTGAAGGAATGGTTTCTCGAACATGTTGTTAATGTTATTTCGAACAAACTCTCAGAATTTCAAGAGAGAGATAGTGGTTGGGCCTTACACAAGATTGTAAGTTTGGAAGTAAAAATCAATAAATTCGAAATGGGAAATGGTATGTGAAAATAAAACGAAAACAGTAAATTGATGTTTTATTGTATAATAAGTTCATTTTTCTGTGCAAGTGTAAGTGCAGTATTATCATTGTGTAGAGTTTGATCAACAATTTTTACAATATATTCATTCGGTATTTGATCCTCTTCTTTTCGCACTCGAATCTTGTTACCAAAGGTTTTGAATAAATGTTCTTTTTGCAAATGATGTTTAATAGCGTTACTGAAATCAATAGGGTGCGAGACGTTTGCCCATTTCTTCAATGGAACCATACCTCTTCTTTTAAGACGTTTCTCAGCATCATGCCAACCATCTTCCTGACGTCTCATCAGATACCATTCTTTCTCATGCTCTACCTCATATAAACCGAGACTTCTGCGTTTTCTGGCATTAATTGGGAGGGGAGTCAATCTTGGTGCAATTGTTTCCCTCAAAATTGAAATATTCTGTTCTATTTGGGTGTTGAGTTTTTGTCGACTAGCTTCTGCTCTTTGACGTTCTAATTCCACAGCTTTCCTATCTAACTCTGCCTTCTGTGCCTCGATAGATATTATTTCCTTCAAATCATTGACAGAGTCGAGGAGTTGCGAATTTTGCGTACTCAAAAATTCAGCTCGATGCTGTTCGAAGTATTTCTCATACTCACAATACTTTATGAGGATGAACTTCATTAGGGAAAATAGTTGTCGTAATTCGATGGCTTTCGAAGATCGCATCTGCATAAGTAGTCCTTCGAAATCTATGGCATCCAAAATATAATAACTTTTTCGAGAGTCCAAGTCATCGTTAACTGTCTTGTATTCGATATGAGAATTTTTCTTCAATAATCGAGTCACACCCCACTTTTTCTGAGAATATGTCCCAGAATAGCCAAGCCAATCCAACACATCTTCCGTTAATTTCACGTGTTTGGTCACATTGATATTCCAGAAGAAAGCATTTCGGTGGTCATGTTCAATATCAATGTTGAATTGTCTACAAATATCTTTCAATTCAACTTTCACTAAACCTTGGGACCACTGTGACACATCACAATCACGAATTACTTTCATGAGAGACATTGTTGAGTGCTCGACTGCAAATCAATAACTGAACATTTCCATCACACGTATGTAGTACTAATTGATTTTGGAATTGGGAGGTCACCACAGAAATCCGTCGACAATCGTATCCTTTCCAAGATGATCTGACACAGAACGCTAATTTCAGATTCGTCGACAATCGTATCCTTTCCAAGATGATCTGACACAGAATGCTAATTTCAGATTCGTCGACAATCGTATCCTTTCCAAGATGATCTGACACAGAATGCTAATTTCAGATTCGTCGACAATCGTATCCTTTCCAAGATGATCTGACACAGAACGCTAATTTCAGATTCGTCGACAATCGTATCCTTTCCAAGATGATCTGACACAGAACGCTAATTTCAGATTCGTCGACAATCGTATCCTTTCCAAGATGATCTGACACAGAACGCTAATTTCAGATTCGTCGACAATCGTATCCTTTCCAAGATGATCTGACACCATATTCCTTTCGAGGGGATGAAATATTCAGAAAGATCATGAAATGTATATTGTTAAACAGTGATGGATTTATGACACAAAAATTCTCAAAAAAGATGCAATGGAAGCCCTACATATTGGACAACTTTCACATGTTATCGAACAATCAACACAGCATGCTAAATGTTTACATGGCATGAACACTACATTCATTTCATTTTCCAAACAAATTTTACAAGTATTCTTGTGATCTATGTTTGTGGAATTTTTGAGTTCGAAATTCGGATTTTTAAGTTTCCAAAATTCGCATTTATCATGATAAATTTCATGCTGAGTCCAAACTTCATCTTCAGGCATCCACTCTTTCACCTCAAGTCCGCAGTAAAAACACTTGACTCGATCACTTCTGCCGGTATAGAAGAATCCTGCCTCAGCTAGGTCATGTGGTTTTTGTTGAAGAGCGACCGGCCAATCGTCGAATGTCTTCAATCGGGCATCAAAATTAACCTTATCTTTATATACGGGGCGTCTTTTTCGTCTCACATACTCCCCCTCTTCATCGAAAAATGTGCAATCAGGTTGCCATCTGAAATGATCCATCAGAGGGTCATCTCCAACCTCCCATCTAAACCCTTCAATGTGACATTTTGGGCACACAACTACATCATCTCTACCAGTATAAATGAACCCAGCATCAGCAAGTTTATCTTTTGGGAATTCAGACCTCCAATCACGAAAAGTTTCAAGTCTATCGACATAGGTGTTGAAATTCACTTGCATTCTAGCTTCCACCTCCATACTGTTTGCAGTACACAACTGAAATGAAACGCAAGATGTCCTCTAATATATTTATTCAAATTTTTTTCTATCAAAATCAATTGAAACTTTATCTCTGATAAAATACATACATTCACGCATACAATAGCTTTCACAACTAGTACATAAATCACATAAGGCATATATAATACTTTCTGAATCTGAAGTACATTGTTTGGAAATTTTGGCAGCTGTTTGCAAAAAATTATGGTAATATTCGTAAAATTTCATTTTTGACAACATGCTGAATTTTTTGGTAATCAGAGAATCTAATTGCAAAATTTCATACACATCGCTCTCCAACAGATGAAACATTTCAATGTCTTTGGATATAACATATAATTTTATATCTTCACTGCACTTCAAAGTAATATGGATGGAGTCACCGCAATCTAGGGTCATGGTCGCAGCAGGAGTATCCGATAATCTGCTCAGCAAACTGATGAATACACCCCATTCGTAGGTATTGAAGGACATTTGGCAATCAGCGTTCAGCGAATACACCATCTTGACAGCTGGTTCGAAACCTCGTGCAGGACTAAGGCCACAATGCAAGTTGAATAAATTTGCACCAAAGTTGAACACTGAGTTGAGTATATAGAAACGTTCACATTTGATGGCTTCTTGGTAAATTTGGCAGACACGTTCCAATTCGCCATCATAGTCAAAGTGGTCGGAGGAACCGTAATCAGAAGTTGGTGACTCACTACGCTCTTCAGGCATGATTGCTAGAAACTGATCAAAATTCATCAAATCAAAATGAATTTATACCATCGAGTGCACATCCGGCTATTGATTGGTTTGAAAGGCCCTCATGTAACTGAATATTTGTGCTAGTTTTTCATTCATTTACAAACGATTTGACGCATCAATCCAACTGTTATGTGATTTGTCCAAACCCAACCATTTTACATAGACCTTATTTCCCTTCTTCCTAAGGACTTTTTCCACCAAATAAACATCGGGATTTTTCGATTTTTGTAATTCCTCTTCGTAAAAAGCACCACTGATTGGACGCCCCTCCAGATCTTCCAACAAGTAGGTAATGGGGTTGGTAATTTTGACTTTTGCTACGCGGAATATCTCACACGTCCAATTGGGCATATAACCTTTCTCGAAAATATGTTTGGCCTTGGAAATTCGAACCATATCACCAACTTGGAATTTTTTTCGTCCAGTAGCAATTTTGATGAAATTATAGGCAGTATTGAGAACGTGCTTTTCATTGGCTTTCGTAACATCCGAGGGTTTCATGTTGATGGTGCGATGTTTGCGATTGTTGTAATTTTCCACGAGTTGAGGTAGAATATCCAACCATTTGTAGGAGCCATTCAAACTGAAATGTTTGAAGAGTTTCTCTTTCAAAGTTCGAATCACACGTTCGGCAATAGCAGCTTTTTTCACAGTATACGTACTATAATGATTGATTTGGTGTTTCTTCATTAAATTTTGGAACGTTGAATTGTAGAACTCTTTGCCCAAATCTGACTGTAGATTTTTGGGACATCGCCCCCCACTCCTTTTCAAAATTTCGGTCATTGCATTGGTGACGTCTGCAGCATTTTTACTTTTGATCGGCTCAGCCCATAGGTATTTGGAAAAGGTATCGATGACAACCAAAATGTACTTGTAGTTTCGGTTGATTTTGGCATAATTTTGAAGATCAGCAAGGTCCATTTGCCACAAATCATCCAAACCCTTAATTATGGTGCGACGGCGTGGAAAGGTCTTGCGAACTGGCCGATGTAACTCATTTACCAGCTGAATTTTCTCTTTTGAATGTCCTTCCATTCCGATAGCACATACTATACTGTGAATTTATTTTGGCTTCGGCGTGATCAAACGGTCTTTTTGCGATTCGACCAAGGCATCGATGGTAGCTTTTACCTCAAGTATATCTGAATTTATTTTGGTAATATCAGCGTTATGTTGAAGTATGGCAGCCGTAAGTTTCGAATGTGTATCATCAGCCAATAAAGTTGTATCCTTTTTCATTAAGATGATATCCTTTTCATGTTTAGTCAATACTTCCTCAATCTGAGTATAACCTTTATTGTGTTGTTCTGCAATAGTTTTTACATAAGTACTCACGGTGGTTTGTTCATCAGTTAATTTGTCGATGTCATTTGTATGTTCTACCATGGCAGTTTGAATATTTTTCATATTTGCAACCAAATCGTTGTGTAGATTATCCATTTGAGATGTAGTTTTCATCTTGAAATCAGCAAGTTGTTCATCGGTATTTGCGATTCGTTTATCGATAAGTAACATGGCTTCTCGAATATTTTTACTTCTCAAATTCATAGCATTTACTATATCTTGTTTTCGCTGTGCACAAAGTGAAGCAAGTTTCCCCCTTTCCAAAGCTTCTCGTGTAATTTGTTCAAGCAAGTTATTCGAGGTGCTATCCACATATTTCTTATTGGCCACATCTTCACCATCTGTTGGCATCTTGACATTACTTATTTTCAAAAAATCTGCATCAATATTTCCATCGTGAGTATAATTGAGGGCTATACCTGAACAATCACAAGATCCTTGCGGCTCTTCATCAGAGTCTAATGCCGATTTGGCAGAGTAACCGAACTTGTTGATACTCATAATGAGACTGATGCAGTACAGGTGGAACATTTGAATTTATTGGATGACACCGGCCTCCTTCAATTCCTCAATAATTGCCACGATCTCATTATGTACAGATGTATTACCTGCCGATTCAGATGCAGTGAGAAGTCTCAACCTGTCGACCAGCTCATTGACATCATCCCAATACACATATTCAACTGGTTTTTCGTTGAATGTCAAACTATCGATTGGAATGCCACTACCAGTGGTGTGGTGTCGGAAGAGAGGTCTGATGATATGCTTGTATTTATTTTTGATAGTACCCTTCATACGTCCAAGACTATTCAGATGAGGTGTTGTCAACTCCAAAATCCTTTTATAATTTTCCAAATCTTCCTTCTCATATTTTTTGGGGTAATCATAAAATAGCAATTGATACAGACCTGGTGTTTCTTTGAAATTATATCCTTCTGTTATGATTTTTCCTTCGCGAAAATCAATTTCCTTTCCCCCTAGGAACCATTTTGAAGAAACAAAGTCGTATATAGGACCGTAAACCATATCAATTTGCTCACTTTTACCCAAATATTCCATGATATATTCCCGTGACATTGTTGGATATTGTTCTAGATAATCATTCAATACATCCTCCGGAATCTTTTGATTTGATTCCAAACTATCGAATACCTCATCTTCATCTTCTTCTTCTTCAGCATCCGCAGCAGCAACCTCTTCCAGCTGTAGAAATTTGGTGGGTTCTAAATGCTGCTGCGTTTCTTCCACTTTTTCAGGTTCTGTTTTTATCAATTGTTTGACATATTTCGATTTGAATGGTCTCAGTGGGGGTGGTTTCAATTTTCGTTTGGGTGCTGAGTGAGCAGCAATTTGTTTCAGCGGTTCAGTTATGGGTTGGAATAATTTTTGAATAGCTTCATCTTCTTCAGACTTGCCCAATTTCAGTGCCAAGTATTTCCTTCGCACTCCTTTTGCTAACTGATTTATTTTTGATTTACGTTCAGCATCAGTAATTTGATCATCTATACTTGTCGATGGCATGATGCCTACTGAGGAATTACTCCAGCATCACACTCTTATAAATTTGTCAAATCCCATGCGATATCTGCCATTGTTCCTATCGAAATCCTTGACAATGACCAAAGTGCCAAATTTCTCGTTCCAACATTTCGAGCAAATTGTCTTGAATTCGTCGTAGGTGAAATCAGGTGAGACATGTTCATCAAATACATGTTTCAAATTCATGTCATCCTGCTTGAATAATACAATTACATTACAGTTGTCTCTAATCAATTGTTTTGGTATTTTCGAGTAGGTCTGGCAAAGGTATGCAGCATCGATTGACTTGTGTCGGCACATTGCATAATATTCCCGAATTTTATTTTGTTTATCGCAAGCCACATCGTCGAAAATGAATATGGAATGTTCTCGAGCTTCAGCCGGGTCGATTATTTCATCGTTATCTTTGAAGGGGAAGTAGCCCATACCTTTCACCTTTGCCAACACATCTTGAAGTAGCTGATATTTGGGCTGGTACAATGATTTCGAGTAGACGTAGACATTTTTGAATTTAGCGCCATTCGGATTGAATAACAAACTCAGCATGGCATTGGTCTTGCCACATCCACTTGGACCGCAAAATATTGCTCGAAAAGAATCGGGTAACAGAACACCGTGTTTACTCTTTTTCGACACGTTAACAAAATCCAAATTTTCTATAGGCAGCGTAGGTTTCTGCTGAGTAACCTTCATGGCGGCTCACATTAAACTGTGGAAAAAGCATCTAACGCTCCGTTTAATGCGACTAACGGTTCGTTGAATGCGACTAACGCTTCGTTAAATGCGACTAACGCTTCGTTGAATGCGACTAACGCTTCGTTAAATGCACCGTTAAATGCGACTAACGCTTCGTTAAATGCGACTAACGCTTCGTTAAATGCAACTAACGCTTCGTTAAACGCACCGTTAAATGCGACTAACGCTTCGTTAAATGCGACTAACGCTTCGTTAAATGCAACTAACGCTTCGTTAAATGCAACTAACGCTTCGTTGAACGCGACTAATGCTTTCAGATTCATCTCAACCGTCCTCTGGGACTGAATCTCTTTATACACAGTTACTCTGAGCACATTTGTCAGTATAATGCTAACCTTCGAACGGCAAGGTGGTGGTATTGTGAACACTCTAATCAATAAACTTCCATTCGAATTACACTTGCCTGGATATCAATACTGCGGACCTGGAACACAACTGCAGAAGAGGTTAGCTCTTGGTCAAAAGGGCATTAATGGTCTAGACTCAGCCTGCCGCCGACACGATATAGCCTACTCTCAAAACAAGTCTTTGGAAGATCGTCATAAGGCTGATTTGGAGTTGGAGAACAGTGCTTGGGAGCGATTCAAATCGAAAGACGCTAGTTTGGGAGAGAAAGCAGCCTCTTGGTTCGTAACTACTGCCATGAAGACCAAACGCAAACTCGGTATGGGTGTGAAGAAGCCATCATTCAAAAAGAATATTGTGCAGAAAATTTCCTCATCATTGCGAAAACAATTGCAACCTCATCAACTGTCTGATATGAGTGAGAATAATTTGAGAAAAGCTTCAATTTTGGCTATGCGTACAGCACGAAATCACATCAACAGTATTGGTGGTCGTCAGAAGGTTCGAGTACCTCGAATAATACCAATTGAAGGAAAAAGTGGTGGTATTCTACCTTTGATACCAATATTTGCTGCACTTAGCGCCCTAGGTGGTTTGGCTGGTGGTGCTGCAGGAGTTGCCAAGACTGTGATTGATGCCAAGAATGCAAAGAAAAAACTTGAAGAAGATCATCGACACAACAAGGCAATGGAAGAGATTGGAAAACAGGGCTCAGGTTTATTTTTGAGAAAAAGTCGTCGTGGATATGGGATTTTCCTGCGAAAACAAAAAAACTCCCGTTGAAGCTACCCAATAGAGCCCTTTTCGATGTGGAGTTGAGACGATATGCGAAACATTTGAAAATTCCTCATTTCAAGGGAGTCTTCATGCGTGATCAACTCGCACACTCCACACCAGCAGCCAAAGAATGTGCCATCGTTAATTTGGATTTGCAAAAGAACAAAGGAACTCATTGGGTAGCTTACTGCAAACATGGCAATAAGGTGGAATATTTCGACAGTTTCGGTCATTTGAAACCACCTGTGGAATTGGTGAAATATCTGGGCAATGTCAAAATTTCATACAACAATGATCGCTATCAAAATTTCAATGAGACAAATTGTGGACATTTGTGCTTGGAATTCCTCTATAAAACTAGTGTGTAGCACTGGTTGAGGTTCAGTCATGTCTCTGATTGTCACGCTGACAAGTCATACTTCCACGGCTAGCAGTGACTTCACCAACCCGATTTCCTTGGACCCTGACGCTGAATACGGTTTGGCTTTGATTGGTTTTCACTCGTACAACAGCATCCCCAACATAGAGGAGGGTAATAGAAAGTTTTACTATTTCAAGAACGCTGATAAAACCAAGAGAGAAATCATCAATATTCCCATTGGTTCCTACGAAATCACTAACATTGCCAAATTCCTAACGAAATTCATAGAAAAACCCCAGGATATCAAGAGGAAGAAAAACGACGAACAGGAGGAAGATATAACTGATAAAGTATTTTCTCTGAAAGCTAACCTCAATACTCTAGAGTGTGAAATATACAGCAAAGTACACGCTATTGATTTCCGACCTGCGGACTGCATTGGAAAATTACTGGGATTTTCAGAGAGATTGCTGGAACCTGGCCAAGTTCATAAGTCTGATTTACCAGTGAAAATTGTTAAAGTTCGAACAATTCACCTGGATTGCAATATAACTGCAGGTGCATATTTCAACGGACGACCTTCACATACCATCTACGAATTTGCACCCAGAGACGACCCCGGTTTTGCCATCGACGAAGTTCCACTAAATTTGATCTATCTACCTGTGTCGAGCAAAGGTGAAATAAACAATATTACAGTACACATTCTCGATCAAGATTTCGCTCCGGTGGATTTCAGAGGTGAACTTAATGTCATAAGATTGGTTCTGAAGAAACTCTGAGAGATGGGTTTAGTTTTTGATGATATATTCAATCACAACACATCCACACCATCAGTAGTGAAGAAGTCCTCCAACAGGTCGGTCACTTCCAAACTTTCTGCTACAAATCAGCGATTTCTGCAATCATTGGGTTACAATGTTGTCTCGACACGTGTTCGACATCTACCGCCGACCTCAATTCGACGAATCCATCCAACGTTTGGAAACTAGAACTCATTACCCATATGTGAAATCCTTCGAGAATAATGATATTGTTGAAATTTCCATTCAACAAAGTGAAACATGGTTACTCATGTACGATGCTGTGATAAGTATCAGAGGAACAATGAAAAAAACTGCTGGAGATGGAACTGTTAATTTTGTTAATAATGCACCAGCTTTCTTTTTCGACTCTATCTCATACGAACTCAATGGTAAAGAATTGGATACAGTTCGTAATCCTGGAATAGTGAGTACACTCAGAGGATACTTGTGTTATAGTGCAGACGATACCAGCCACATGTGTACATCTGGATGGAATTATCCCAATGGATCTCTACGAAATGATGCTGATGGATTTTTCACCTTTCACATTCCCCTCAGACACCTTTTGGGCATTTTCAATGATTATACTTTTGCTACATGCGGTAAACAGTCTCTACGTTTGGTTCGTGCACGCAACGATAACAACAGCATATTCATCAAAGATGCTGCCAATGCACCTGGAAAGACTACTGCCAAATTGCAAATCGAAGGTATCGAATTGAAAGTGAAGCACATTTTCCCTAATGATGAAATTCGTTTGAACCTATTGCAATCCATCAAAGCTGATACACCTATAATGATACCCTTTCGAAAATGGGAACTTCACGAACTACCAGCATTGACTGAGGGATCAACGAAAGAAATTTGGGCTGTCAAAACTGCTTCTGCCATGGAGAGCCCTCGATATATCATCACAGTATTCCAAACAGGCCGTGTGGACAACTTGCATAAAGATCCCACATACTTTGATAATATTGATATAATGGACATCAGATTGACATTGAACAGTGACATCTACCCGCACGAGCGAATGAGATTGGATTTTGAAAAAAGCGATTTTGTTGAGGCACATCGCACATACACCGACTTCTATTCCAGCTACATGAACTCCCCCAAAAAGCAGCCACTACTCGATTACATAACATTCAAAAATCGAGCCATTTTTGTGATAGATGTTTCCAAAAGGGCGGAATTCATGAAGTCGAGCACCGTGGATGTGAAGCTCGATATTGAAGCTAAAAATGGGTTCCCAGCTAACACGCGTGCCTACTGTATCATCATTCACGATTGTGTTATAGAAAATTTACCATTGAGTGAGATAGTTAGACATTTATCTTGAAGAGATCTGAGAGGTTACGATCAGTTGTATGAGAGACGCCGAAGATGAAGCTTGTAGCAGTAGACATTCAAGGTTTTGATTTGAGTGGTGTGTTTTACCCCAAAGAAATTTCCATAACCGATGGCGCACAGACGAATCATTTTTTGCTGAAGCCTCCGAAGCCATATAGTTCACTTTCTGCTGCAGAGAAACGTCAAGTGAGATATGTTGAGCAGAACGTGCACGGCTTGCGATATTCCGATGGTTTCGTCGACTACTCTGATTTGAATATTATTTGGCAAACGTTGGAAGATGCTGATGTGATATACGTGAAGGGACATCAAAAATTCGACATTCTCCAAAATTACTTTGCCCAATACACATCACAACCACCACACATTGTTAATTTGGAAAAATTTCATACTGAGAACGCTACAACAACAACAGCCAATCAGCCTCCAGTTTTTTCCTTTGAGAAACCTCTGTGTATGAATCATAGAGGTCAAAAAGTGCGCTGTAGTCTGATACACTGTTTCAAAATATGGAAGTGGATGGTGCAGCAAATGGTATGGTAGTCGATCCTGAAATTTCATCTTTAGTGGAACAATTCAAGAAGCTCAGATGTCCATCACCGTTGGTAGCAGCATGGAACGATGTATTTTTCAATTTAAATAGATTTAAATTCAATGTAAAACCTACACGTAGAATAACACCTGTACCTATTTCTGAAAAATAAAATGTTTTCATGTCTTTGAGTTTTTTGTATAAATGTATGTGTGAGTCGATTGGGGAGATCAGTTGATTGTCTGCAATGGCCGTGTTAAGATCAAATTATATAATTTTGTCTGCAGTCTTCTCCAATATTCTCTACATTAATCCTCCAGAAAAAGTGAATAAAGTGTTTGTTACTTTTGAAAATGCCAGCGGATATAGAAACGAAACGTGGCCTTCAAATTGGATGCCAATGATTCCGACTGCACTGAATGAAGGTCATCTGCATGTTTTGAGTGCCGAAATACCTGCCCATTCCAATTCTTACAAGCTGAGACTTGTTTTTGAAGACCGCAGTTTTGGAGACTTACCTGATTGGAAGAAAATTGAACCACAACAACCTGCCAAGCTGTGTCTCGAATCTGATATAAAAACAATTGCAGGACTACTCTACTTCATTACAAGTGTATCGTTGATGCAAATTTTCAAATTTTTGCTCAAATATCTTTTGAAGTTCAAAGTGTCGCAATATGAAGAAGGTGAGATTCAGCGAGGATAATCAAGTGCACTACTTGTATGTGTGGCAATTTGCCTACAGACAATCAAGAAGCAAAGGACCCCGCACGGTTCTTATGGAAAATGGGTCCCAGTCGAATTGGCTGAAAATTTAGGATACTGTAGTTTATGATGTCCTGATCAAATGTCTCCATGGGCACAACAAGATCTAATGTACAGTTTTTGAGATACAGGGTGTCAAACATGCAGAGAGAGGGATGTTACTTACCTTTAGAAAATCAATAATGTGGCGATTTTTTTGTTACAAAAAGTTAAGGATAATAATTACAATCTCAATATTGTCGACACGAGTTGTAATAAGAAGTTATAAGACTCCGTATACAGGGTTATTAATAATTACATAATTTTTATGTAATTCTTTAAACAAACTCAGTCAAACGCAAAAGCTCGTAGACTTGCAGAATAAGTAAAAAATATTTGATTTTAATATTGGGCGATCTGAGGTTACTATTATACGGGGTCTTCCACTTTTTTAGTTGTAGTAATTTAATTTTTTTCAGGAACATATAAAAAAATTAAACATAAAAGTAGAAAACTAAATATAATATGATCAATATTTTGTGGCTCATGCCTATTTGTTGCATCTTGTACGGATCCTGGTCGACCGCATGATGATGCAGCAATCAAATGGGAGACTAGTGCATTAAAAATATTTCTTACCAGTTCATACCATGTATGTTAAGACATTGTAATTATGATTATGTACGGATTCTATTATTTGTTGATGGCTTGCATCCGATATTAGCGTTATGTGGAACGTACCGACACTTTCGAGCACCTGATTTACAATTGGAATAATAATGATCTCTTATCTTTTATGTGTGTATAAACATTCAAATTCAATATCACTCAAACTACTTTCGTGGTAGTCTCGTCAGATTTTTTGTTACATCTCTGTAAGAATGACAAGATCTCTCATCTTATGATCGGTTAATGTAACGTAATCCGATAATTATTACTGAATGAAAGGTTCTAAAAAAAACCCTTGCCTATCTAAATGATGTGAACATGATTTAATCCTTTCCGAAATAAAGCCCCATATTCGACAGATAATGAAGATCTTCATCGCCGGTTCATACCGTGTGATTCACAAATTATACGGCATTTTGGGCATTTACACCATCTTGTACAGCATTTACTTTTGTACCAATGCTTGTCCCAATTCCGTTACCCCAAGTTTTGCTGATTTAACAGTTTCAATCCTAGCATCTATTATTATTCTAAATGCTTCAAGAGTTTGTTTCAGATAATTGCCAAAATTCCAAATCAACATAAGTGAACAGGGTGTTGTAGTATAATAAATAAATTATATTCATCTTGTAATTATGAACCCCCCTATATGTGTAATCTGTATACTTATATTATTTTAATATATTAAGTTTGAAGGTCAATATGTTATGATTATTTGATTTAACTATTATTGATAACTTTTATTAAAGCTAATAATAAAGCCGGTCGTCGCATTTAATGAATCGCCCTGTATATTATAACGAATCAATGTATCGCTGGTGTCCAACCTTAATCCAATACCCTGCACAAAAAATGAAAATATGAAGCGCACGGTGTTACTGGATACAGTGTTACATAAGATTGAATCAAAGATTCCCTTGGAAATAATTGTTTTGACAGTTAATGTTGATTCTGACACTAATTTAGTATCTGCTAATTGTAAGTGATTGTAACTAGTTTATTGTTTGATTTGATACAGCAGACTTATGAAAACAGACTACCTTCTTCAATATAGAATAAGATGGCCCTAAGGAATAGAAATCTCTTAACTTGTTTTGTTTGTGATGGACGATTTCAACCACGTTTGATGACGAGAATAAATGGGGAAGAGAATGCTGCAAAATCTGAAATAGCTATTCGTAGAAGACAAGAATTTTTCAGGCCGTCTCTTAATGTAAATGCTGATACGAAAATATGTACCAATTGCAATCAGTCGATCCGCAATGAAATATCTGCTATTGAAGAAGACCCTGCTTGTTTAAAGATAAATGTATTAACGCAAACTAGAAGTAGTACGTGCTTGATATGTAACAGCGATGAAGATCTTCGTAAGTTATCTGTCGAATGTAGGGCTCATGTTTTCATTTTGAAAGATATCTATATTCCCGAATATGTTAAATCATGTGCTCATCATTTAGATGAGCAAGGATATATTTTACAACCTTTGGTAATTGGATTGCGTTACATCAACCGACCCTATGTTATAAGAGGAGAAATTCTTCAGTCATTTTTACAAGGAGTTCGTCATGTAGCAAAAAATCTGACGAGAATATACGACGAGAATAGTTTAAGTGACAGTGAATTTGAATACTTATACCCAGTTAATAAACAGCAGTTTTCAGAACTATTTTCCTACTGCGATGGAGTACGCCAAGAAGATTATTACAGATATGTGAATAAAAAAGATCTCTTGATGTTCTTGTGCAAAATGCGTCATGGACTTTCTGATGATTTTGTACGTTTAATGTTTGGCTATTCAAGTAGACAGGCAGTAAGTCTAGCCGTTACTCTTGTTAGACAATCTTTGATGCAACGTTTTGTGACTACCAACATAGGCTTTAATGCTATTACTAGAGAAAATTATATTGAGAGACATGTTACGGACTTTGCTAATGTACTATATAATCCAGAGCCACAAATTCCTCGAGCAATCACTTTCATTGATGGTACTTACAGCTACATTCAAAAGAGTAGCAATTTCAGAGTTTTACGGCAGTCGTATTGTGTACACAAAGGCCGACACTTATTAAAACCTATTTTAATAGTAGCACCTGACGGTTACATAGTCGACATTCAAGGGCCATACTTCTCTGATAGTAAAAATAATGACGCTGCTATTTTGCAAAATGAACTTGAACTAGACGGTAATATAATGAGAAGATGGTTTCAGGAAAATGATATTGTAGTAGTGGATAGGGGGTACCGTGATGCTACTGAAATACTTGGACACCTAGGCATTGTGCATAAAATGCCAGCACTTATGCTTCCTAACCAACACCAACTCTCAACCGAAGATGCTAACGACTCTCGTTTGATCACAAAGTCGAGGTGGATAGTAGAATCACGAAACGGCCACATAAAATCAATGTTTAAGTTTCTACAACAAAATATTCAAATACAACATCTTTCCCATCTAGGGGATTTTTTTCGGATAGCTGGAGCTATTATTAATAGATATCACCCTCCTATCCTGATGGAAGGAGCCGATGCACAATTGGCTCAAAGATTACTTGAAAAGGCTAGTGAACCAAATGTCGTTCAAGCACTAGTTGAGGAAGAGAATCTGAATACTAGAAATGCTCAAAGATGGGTACGTTTAGATGCTGAACAGTTGCAAGATTTTCCAATTCTGACGCTTGATTTTATAAAAACGCTAACAATTGGAGTTTATCAAGTAAAGTTGGCACCGTCCTATGTCCAAGACAAATTACAGAGGGACGACGAAGAATTTCAGTTTGAAACTTTGAGAGATATCAACAGACTACCATGGCCAGGGCTTCTACGGGTTAGAGTATTTTCTCGTTTTAGAAGTGCAGCTAAATATCAACTGTGGATTTCATATCGACCAACAAATAACGAAGAAATAAATAATGAAGAAGAATCTATAGATGGTTATTACTGCACCTGTAAATCTGGTGCTCGAACTGTCGGTACCTGTGCACATATTGCTAGTGTAATATGGTATTTGGGGTACGCACGCCATCAACCAAACATTCGCTACCCCTTAACCCAATTGATAGGATCTGTTCACGATGCAGGAAACAGACCCCAACCACAAAATAATATTGTTCGTTAGGTTTAGTTTTTTATTTTATATCTACGTACGATACTAGTCTGATTTCGTAAAAAAAGAATCACCCTATGTAAATAGCCTTAGAACTTTTCCATACAAAACGTATCGACATCCCCATTACGTTTTAAATATGAGACCCTCAACACCGGTCTGTCGATGGTTTTAGCTTTGAATGCACCTGAAATTGCCATGTTGTTTTGAGATGAAGTCAGTTACAGTTATTGTTTACTGATGGCCGCGTTGAGTTGTTACAGTTTTACTGTTCCCTTAGTTATTCATTATTCTCATACAAAATATACATTTTCTAAATATGTATATCCTACATACAACACCAAAGTGTATAATATATTTGAGCAAAGATCCTTGTACTTCCAGAGCTAACGCAAAGCGACACTGATGATGGAGGTAGACCTCCGAAACCGGTCCTATTCCAAGCTACTGTGTTAATTTGAGATGAGACCACGTGCCAATTGTCTGTATTAAGGTTTACTGTTTCCTTAATGATTTCAAGTTTTCAGACAAAAAATACATCTTTGTAGGCCACATAATATATAATAGTCATAGCTTTTTGTAATAATGTCAGCCACATTTCTCATAATATGAAGTGTATGCAAGATGAAAAAAAAAAGAAAATGCTCTATTATTCTGTAATAAGTCTTGTCCTATGGTTTTTGGGACATGCTTCGCAGGCCATCACCCAAACATTCGCTGGGCCTATCCCCTAACCGAATTATATGATCCGTACAAGATGCAACAAATAGGCATGAGCCACAAAATATTGATCATATTATATTTAGTTTTCTACTTTTATGTTTAATTCTTCTATATGTTCCTGAAAAAAATTAAATTACTACAACTAAAAAAGTGGAAGACCCCGTATAATAGTAACCTCAGATCGCCCAATATTAAAATCAAATATTTTTTACTTATTCTGCAAGTCTACGAGCTTTTGCGTTTGACTGAGTTTGTTTAAAGAATTACATAAAAATTATGTAATTATTAATAACCCTGTATACGGAGTCTTATAACTTCTTATTACAACTCGTGTCGACAATATTGAGATTGTAATTATTATCCTTAACTTTTTGTAACAAAAAAATCGCCACATTATTGATTTTCTAAAGGTAAGTAACATCCCTCTCTCTGCATGTTTGACACCCTGTATCTCAAAAACTGTACATTAGATCTTGTTGTGCCCATGGAGACATTTGATCAGGACATCATAAACTACATTATCCTAAATTTTCAGCCAATTCGACTGGGACCCATTTTCCATAAGAACCGTGCGGGGTCCTTTTGGGAGAATTTTCCGATCGATCGATTGCGTTTCCAGAGACGCATCGCAGAATCATCCCGATCGATTGAACCAATTTTAAATCAATCACATCGAAATACGATATATGCTGCAAGATTTGCATGAGACATTTTGGATTCGCTTTCCCAATATGATTACACTGTGTTCTGAATAAAATATTTGTTTATGTACTTGTTTCATTTACATAGCCGAAATAGCTCAGTGGCAAGAGCGTTAGACTGAAAATCTAAAGACCCTCGGTTCGACTCCAGGTTTCGGCAATTTATTTTTGACACTTTAGGGTCCCCAAAATTGATGAGACTTCAATCTCCATCAAAGCCTCGGAAATAAATTTTTCCACATCACCTGGTGCATCACAGGGCTACGTCAATGCAAAATTTTGAGGCGTCCCTATATACTCGAGTTTGACCAACACCCTGTGTTAACGTTGCACACCCTGTGGCAGACATATTTTTTTCCTTTCCACCAACGCCTTTTTCTCCCCAACTGTATTGGTTAATTTTACAACCGGCAACATCTACCTTTGCTTTATTTTACAACCGGCAACCGCGCGCCCTGTTAATTGAGAATGAATGATGTATGTTACACCCACATTCTAGATAATTGAAACATTCATCTCAACGACTGGAAAAACCCATTGTTCATTAATTTTCTTATCGCATTGCATGTAAAAACCAATTTTGTTATCAATTTCTCATTTCCTGTCAGAGCGCCTGCATCCAATTGATATCATTATCTCAATAAACATTCGTCAGAGCGCCTGCATCCAATTGATATCATTATCTCAATGAACATTCATCAACGTTTGGAAAAACCTATAATTCATCTCGCAATATTCCATTCGAATGAATTGTTGAATTTTTATTAAAGTGTTTAATTTCTGGTTTTATGTCATATGTCTCATTTTTATGGTTGAAATATCTCGGTTCGACTCCGGGTTTCGGCATTTTTTTCATCAAAGGACCTTGAAGGAGAAGGATGGAAAAAATGTTGAAATTCAGAATCGATGCGAGGTGTACGACCGAGGCTCAAAATGGGGGGTCCGAGACTCCACCCCCGACGTTCGAGTGAACCAGCCAATGGTTAGCAGGGTCGCCGCAATGACCAATGGCAGCCACTAGCAACGCCCTGCTTTTTTCAGCCAATGGTGGAGCGTTTGCAGAGACGCCATATTTGTTTTTTCTTTAATGACCAATCATACAGCTCTACTAGCCCTGCTTTTTTCAGCCAACCAATGGTGGAGCGTCACAGCAATGACCAATGACAGAGCTCCAACGCCCTGCTTTTTTCAGCCAATGGTGGAGCGTTTGCAGAGACGCCTGTTTTTTCTTTAATGACCAATCATACAGCTTTCAGCCAACCAATGGTGGAGTGTTTGCAGAGACGCCTTGTTTTTTCTTTAATGACCAATCATACAGCTCCACTAGCCCTGCTTTTTTCAGCCAACCAATGGTGGAGCGTTTGCAGAGACGCCTTGTTTTTTCTTTAACGACCAATCATACAGCTTCACTAGCCCTGCTTTTTTCATCAAACCAATGGTGGAGCGTTTGCAGAGACGCCATATTTGTTTTTTCTTTAACGACCAATCATACAGCTTCACTAGCAACGCCCTATTTGCTCTTTCCACCAACCACAAGCCACAAAAACACACCTCCCAGGCGTACCACACACCATTTTTTCACAACACTCATTTCTGCTTGCCATCATCCCTCTCCCCACCTGTTTGACGAAGAACTACACCCTCATGGACTGCTAAGGCCCCATGGACAGCTAAGGCCATCGAGTGTCCCAAACTACCCCTGTGTTTTTGAATCCCCATTGTCCTACTACCTGTGTTGAAGCCTTCTGTCCCAAATTCGACCTCTCTTAGAACTTGGAGTTCTGTTGAGTGTTCTGTCCTGAATTCGAACTGTTCGTCTGGCAGGACGTTCATTTCTTTTGTCTGGTTCTCGAGTCTTCTCAGGATGACGCGTTCTGCCACTTTGCTCATCGAGAGAGTCAGGCTTATTGGACTGTGGTTTGCTGGGAATGTGTGGTTCTTGTTCGGCTTTGGGACCATGATCACCGTGGGCTCCTTGAACTGGTACGGAAAGTGTTGGAGTCAGAGGATAGCGCTGATGACGTTTGTCACAGCCACTATCCCCTTCCTGGGCTTTCAGTGCCCAGTTCGGTATTTGATCCGGACCTGGAGCTTTCCAGGAAGCGAGACTTCTTACGATGTCTCTGACTTCCTCGGGGGTTGTCGGGTCTAGGAGTTGGGCGTCGTTCCCACGCTGACGTCTATCACGCAGTGTCATGTTGATCTGCCGTTCGGCGTTCTTTTCCTCGTCGGTGACGTAGGCATTAGGGTTCTCTCTACACTGTCTTTCGAAGTTGTCCGCGAATGCTTCCGCTTTGCCTTGTTCTCCGTGTATGGGAGGGGTATGGTTTTCGGCAACCTTGCCACAGAACTTTCCGCATCTTCCATGCACACTGATCTTCGATGTTAAGTTCTGCCAAACGGGTTGTCCATTTCTGGTTTCAGATTGTTTGCAGCACTTGCCGCAGTATTCTGCTGGCCCTGTGCATACAGATCTAGTCCAATGGAGCGAGTGTCCGTTGGTATCTTCTCTTCAGGCGCCTTCGGATCCCAATGAGTTCCGTTATTTCCGGTGTTAGGTCGTCCTGCAGTTTGAAGCGCGGGTTTGGGACGTCCCGCGCGCTTCTTTCCATGGATTGGAGAATTGCCTGTTGGAGTTTCGAGGCGGCATCCTCCAATGCGTGGAATATCTCCTATTGCGTCGTGGACAGTGCGTTGGAATTTGCCTGTTCCACCGGTTCCATTCCTCCGTCTCCTACGGTTAGTAGGATAGGATTGTGGTCCGATGACCCTTCGTCCAGAACTGCCAGCCCTGAAGTGGTGATATTCTGAACAATGGCAATGTCTAGTATGTCCGGTACCGCGCCTGCGTGGGGTAATGTGTTTGTGTCTCTGGGGAGACAACTGCTAGTTCCTCGAACTCGTTCAAGAACCTGGCTAGCTCCCGGCCTTTTCGGTTCTCGTTCCCGCAGTTACATTCGCGTGATTTCACGTTAAAATCACCTATGGCAACTGTTGGGTGGTGGTCAGGAAACATCTCGCTATGTTATTTCGCGGGGGCAGGTACCCAGACACGATTCTCAGCTGTTCGTGCCGTCTCAACTTCACTCTGACAGCGATTGACTCGCCTCCCTGAAGTTCCGGCTTCCAGTCTTCGCTTTGCTCTAGGTCGTTCACTAGGATTGACACGTCTCCCGCTGTGCGTCGGCCTGGTCTATCTGCTCTGTGTTATATCCCGGTATGTGATAACCATGCGTGGTTTTTAGTCTGGTTTCTTGAACCGCCATTACGTCGATGGATAGACGCGACAACAGTTCCATCAGCTCATTTTTGCGGCCTGCAGCGCCATTTGCGTTCCAAGATCCTATCACGAGGCTTTCCGGTATCCGTTTTACTGCCATTTAACGTTTTCTGGTTTCCTTTATTGCGTTGAGGTCCGCTCCGACGGTACTTTGCGATTCTTGCAGCTTCTTCTTTGGGGCCGCGGTCTTCTTGATCTGTGATTCACTCGTTTTTGGAGCCGATTTTGCCGAGAGCAGTATGTAGGGGGTTTGCCAAGCTTGAGGAGGAACATCTTGCAGCCCCTGTAGCTCGCTGGATGTGCCTCTTTGCAATTGGCGCACTTTGCTGGTGTGTCTTATGGCTTGACACACAAGTTACTTTCGTGGTTTTCACCACACTTCACGCAACGAGCTGTTGCGTGGCAGCAACGCTGTGAATGTTCAAATAACTGGCATTAATGGCATTGGGATATTACTTCTCTTCTTTGTCTTTGCGGTTCCGTCCTGACGACTAAGTGAACGCAGCGGTTCACTTTGAAAATCCGCTCCTCCGTTCGCCGAACTTTCACCAAGAATAGCGGTAGTTCTCTCCTCGTTATCCGCGATGACATCCATTGCCACTGCAGGACTGTGAATCCCTGTGCCTCAAAGCTGGATTTTACGTCACTGGCGACGACGTTTTCGGGTATCCCCCTGATAACCACGTATAGCGGGATCTCTTTCTTCAAGCTGAAAGTATGAAACTCCAGCTTCTGGACATCGAAGAAATGGTTGACATACAAGAAAACCTTGTAGGAGGCAAAGAATGAAAAAAAAAATTGTAAGTAAAAAAAGATTTTTATATGGAAGAAATATTAATGAGTCATAGTTAGTGCTCGACCAACTTCAGCGGTTGCGAAGAAATATTCTTTCAACACACTGCACAAATTATACCGACTGCGCCAATTAGATACATAAAACGGAAGTTTGTCTTTTAAAAAAGTTTTTATTCCAAAATGTAGCTAGGGACTCACTCTGACAATAGTTACAATATGTATGAACAAAATATAACAGAAAAATGGTCTTGTCGCTGTGAGAGTCCATATAAGGGATTCCTGGAAAAGCGCGATCAGCGTATCACGTTTTCATGAGAGCAGCAGAACTATGGGACCGGTCGCTACATAACTCGCATATAAATTCAACCTCATTATAACATCGCCCACATTTCCCAACCTCTGAAAAACCACGAGGTTATGGTGTTTTCTAAAAAAAAGGCGATCCAGCCGATATCTATCCTGTGTAATATTCGAAAACTATTTGAATTATTGCATACGATTCTTTATACTCAAAAAAACGCATTTATATTCCTGAAAACAAACACGGCTTCATGTCTTAACGTTCTTGTATTACAAACCTTGCATGTCTTTCTCAAGGAATAAGCGAAACGAATACGCAAGGTAAAACAGATGTTATCTATACAGATTTCCAGAAGGATTTCGATCAAATAGATGGTCTTCTCTACAAATTACAAAATATGGGTTTATTTTCGAATATGTTGAAACTATTCAGATCGTCAGCCTTTTGTTGAATATCAGAACTATAAGTCACCCTGTTTTGTTCCAACTTCTGGAATTCCTCAAAGGTCCAACTTAGTACCTTTCCTTTTTTTAATATTCATCAGATTAATTTAAATTTGATAAGCTCCTGGTATCATAAGAATAAACTCTACTTTGCTTCATTTTAAGACATACCCGCTCTTCAAAAAACACTTCGACAGTAAAAATGCTTTACTTTTCAATAATTCAATAGTCTGGAGCCATTTTTACTAATGCTACCGAATCAATTCAGAGAAGAGGTATCGAAAATTTTAACTGGACAGGTTTGAATGTTCTTCGCTATCTCGTAGCAGACAAAAATGATATATTATGTAACGTTCCTATTCAAGTTATGGCATAACTTAATTGAATGTCCGTTACTTTTGTCAAAAATCAATTTACTGATTCCAAGATATGGATCACGTAAAAATGTAACTTTTTACAATAATATGACGAGAAATAATATTTTATTCCAAAATCAAATTTTTAATATATGTTATATTCTCAATGAGATCTGTGATCTTCGCGATCTGAATTGTTGTTCACTTAATGAAATACGCAAAACTATCGAAGAATCATCTCCTTGAAAAAATTAAGTCTTATTCACATTTGGTGGTGTGTCTTGGTTGTGTTCTTGCGTTTATATACCCTTGTTATTCGGATTGGTGAGCTCTAAGACACTGATTCCCAAAGTGGTCCAGGTGAACCTCCAGGGGTCAAAGACTTGACGGGGGTCCACACTGGCGTGATTTTTTTGTTGAGTTTTGGGAATATGATAGGAATATAGCTGCGAGGGCCACACCGGAACCAGCAAAATGTTGAAAGGAGTCTATGAGAGGAAAAAGTTCGGGAACTTCTGCTCTAAGATATATTTTCCTGTATTTGAATTTTAATTATATTGTAAGCATTATTTTTTCCAATAAGTGAGTTCTTTTACCTATAGACTTACTATTATCATAATTACTCTTCGACCTCACCGAAACTCAAAAAATGGTAAGAAATTCTATACTTACTATCAAAGACAAGACAATGATACTATAGCGAATTTTGATCAGGTGATATGGTTTGCCAAATAAGTGGACGGATGTGTATATAATATCACAAAGATTTTCAATGAAAATCTTATAATTTAGGAAATAATTCAATACAATACTTAAACCATACTCACTTTTCATAAAATCATTTTCCATAGAAAAAACTTTTTCGAGGTAGATTACAAATATGCTCTTCTACATTTGTATAGATTCCCATATTTATTCAAAATTTCTTCAGAAGGTGGTAGGTTAATCACCCAAAAAACTACGAAGGAAACATATCCCACCTTTCTATAAAAAAATGATCAGAATACACGTTTTTATTCGTCAGGTGAATTTTACAACACATTTTTTCCGATTAAAATGTCGGACCAAAAATTTTAAATTAAATTAATAAAAATGTGTCCAAAAGATTTTGGTTAGGAGAAAACAGACTTTAGAACTATTTTCTTGTCCAGCCAAACTACAATTTTTTTTTATGGTATGATTCAAACACGCATCACAGAAAGTGATCGAATGTTCATCTTTGAGATGCATAATCGAAACCAATTACCTTGAACTAGGTGAAGCCCTCAGTAAACTTCGATAAATTTTATCTGATTCTTGCAACCTATGTTTTCTTTTTATACCGATATGAACTCTATGATGTAGAGTTGAACTAGACCTGTGTGAAAACAACCAGATGACATTGATAATGACTCTAAATGGCGGAGTTGGCTGTCTTTATTTTTCTCACTGCTTGCTGCTTTCTGCACATATGATCATGGAATGGTAAGCAATTCAGCTTTCGGGTCTCTGCTTCCACGTTAGCACCGCTAGATACAAAAAAAAGACAGGATCACTTGTAGTGCTATTACTCTCTAACTGAATGGTATCTCAATTATAGTTAACTACCTAAGTGTGTGTATCTGTGCTGGTAGTACGAATCACTTTGAGACTATCAGTTGACTTTAAGGAAAGTTAGAAGCATGGAGTCTTCAGGGGTGATGGAAATCGATCAAACGACCTCTGACCTCCCTGTCAATTCTCCCTACGGTGAATTATTTCTACGCAGATGATGGAACATATAGCCCGTAGTGAAAATTTCGCCATAGGAAAAAATCTACGTAGTCATGCATCCTTTGAGCTCGGAAAATGGACATATCCCGCCTTATTTTTGCACAGAAAATAACGATTTAACAACACACGCTTTTACTCGACAGGTGACATTTTCAATTTCACCTTCTTCATAACTTTCGAACCGAATTCTTTCTACAACGAATTATCCCTACGGCGAATGCTTCCTAGAGTGAATTTTTCACTACGGGAATCCATCATCGACAACGTTCGTATTTTGATGACGAAAATGGAAGCTATTACCCAAGTGTGGACAATACCTTATGAATCCGCCTCGCACCAAATTCTTGAGCATCGAGAGCACGATGATTCACCCAAACTAAAGACGAAAAGGTTCTGCAAGGATGAATCTGATGTAATGTCAGACGCAACTTTCCCGCAAAAACCCTCATGTGGTAGAGGTGTAGCGGGTATCAAGATGGGATTATTGCCATCCGACAACCTCTCTATCGATCAATCAGCTGGAAGCCTTTCAGTAAGCCACCATGTCAGCTGTGTTTCCATACTCGCACACATCAGCCTTGATGGCTACATGTTTCCTGTGGAGAGCGTCTCTTGGCTAGTAAGTGCAGTCGGCACTGTACAGGAATGGGATAGGACCTCGTTGAAATGCGTCACAGAAAAAAAAATGCATTTATTCGTGCATAAAATTCATAATACCATTTCGGAAGAAATAAAATGTCAACAGAATAAATCAATGACTAGCAAAAAACATTATAATATCAATTATTCAAACGATTTCCCAATCACTTAGAGAATTATCTGACAAGACACTAACAGTTCTCTCTCTCACTTGAATGTCGGACAATCTCCAATCGTTTGGAATATTCATACAAGCTGAAAGAATCACAATTAATATTTTGGTTGTCTTGATGATGAACAGGATCTGATGAAGTTTGTGCAGATGAAAATGGGTTAGAATGAAAAAATGGCATTTAATTCAGATATAAAGCTTTTTCAAGTCCGACGTACCTGGAATTTCACTAGGCATCTTGGAATCTCGAGATTGTTCCCAAAGAGACTTGACCCGTTTCAGACTTTCATCTTCCTCCGAGTTTTTTTGTTCAATATTGGTATCATTTTCATTTTTGGATATAACTTCATTTTGAGGGATTTGGTTTTTGAATTTAACATAATCCTCAAAGTTTTCGTGAAAAACATCATCAGAGCTCTCGGTTCTGTGAGTCATCTCAAGAGATTTTTTGCTTTCGGAAGTACTGCCCTTCGAATTTCTGCAGTGGCTTTCTGCTTTTATATTATTTATAGAATGATAGTTAGTAACACGATGATCAATATTTTTCTTTTCAGGATAATTTTCCTCTTTTACCAAGTCGTTATCCTTACCGTCAAACAATATGACTCTATCTAGATTCAAGACATCAGCTAATATTTTCTCTTTATACTCTATATCGTATTTAATTGATTCTGGACTCCTCAAATCAGGTAAAATACCCACTGCACTCAGATTCATAATAGTAGATCTTGTGTAATTCAGCTCTTTTTCCTCTGAACTATTAGAACTCAAACTACTGGTGCTTATTGTTGTACTGGAAGGTTTTTTACGATGCTTGCTTTTCTTGAAAATTATTTCGTCCTCAAATTCTTGTCTACCAATTTCTTCAAATCTTTTTTTGATGTCTAGATTGTGGCTAGGAGTTTTTGTCGGAGATTCCTGAGCTTCTTCAGCATTCACCACAGCCATTTCATCTATGTGAATATTTACATCACTGGAAAAGCTGTGCTCTATAATTGGTGCAATAGCGGGGATAATACTGGTCGTCGACTGTAATTTGGTTGTTATGTCTTTAATAGATGTGAGTGGGAGAAATGTATTGTCCTCAGAGGATAGCAGACTTTCTAGGGAAAAAAAATCAATAGGTAATTTTCATCAATCATGAAAAATTATCGAAATGATTTGCCACTTTCGGAAGGTAAACTCATTTTCAAAGTCGATTCAGACACATCAATTCTCGAACGGTTTCCAAACCGACAAGTGTCGTATGTGTGTGTAAGGTTTGGCCAAATGTAAATCGGTTTGGCTTCGGATCTGCGTCGGGACTAATGTGTTTGAATCGACCCTTGAGCCTCCCTGCAGTGCCGGATTACTCATTAGGAACCTTGCAGCGCAGCCCGATATTGCAATTACCATGTGGCGCTAATGAAATTTGGGGTAAAACCGCAGAACTCTGTGAATTCCTTGAGTCAACAAACTTAACGAACCAAAATAAACTATGCATGGTATCGTTGCTCTACATTTCGTTGGATTTGCAAGATAAATAATGGAAAAATATTGTGGGTGATCCGTCAAAGCATTACTAAATACAAATTCATTCACTTTCGTATCATTATATATATAATAAACCCTACTGGAATAAAAAGGTTTTGCTATTTTATTGAGGGATCTACAAATAATCCTTTATTTCGCAACTTCAGTAATCTTTCAATATTCGTGTTATTTTGATGTATATATCTGGACAAGGTTCACACGGAAAAAGTAGAAGTGCCGTGTAGTAAAGACTTGGGGCCCCATTTTCATATCATGTGAAATAAATTCTTATGCTGGTAGGATAGTATAGATCTGAGAGATGTGTATGTTGAACCACAGAATAGTACAATCAGAGCAATAACTCAATCGTCGCTTTTGTTCTTTTTTGTTTTAGACTGTCAGAAAATGACAGATTTCGTTGACCCATTTTCGCATACAAGCTTCGAATAGGGTTGAAAAAGATATCGATTTCGAGTATAATAGAGGAAAATCCGTGGTCTATGGGGAGAACATATGGAAAAGTCAATTTTCCATAACAGAAATGAAATGAGTCTGGTACCCATTGAATGGTTGAAATAAGGGCCTGAGCTTGTAAAAAAACTTCGTGATTTTGACTGATTTTCCCATACAAGCCCATCGAGAGTATACAAACCCACTTCGTCACCAGTCCGAAAAATATGACAGCTTGAGTGGCTCGAAAGGATAAGTCAATTTTCGGGTCTTCGCTTTTTCACCTAATTTCCCATGAACGAAATTAATTGCAATATAAACTTATGAATTCGAGGAACCGTTAAAAATCATGGGATTAGTGAACAGCGTGGCCTTTCCAATTTTCCAAATATGAAATAGTTGCTGGCTCGAAAGGATGAGTCAATTTTTGGGTCTTCGCTTTTTCACTTAATTTCCCATGAACGAAATCAATTGCAATAGAAACTTATGAATTTGAGGAACCGTTAAAAATCATGGCATTAGTGAATAACGTGGCCTTTCCAATTTTCCAAATATGAAATAGTTGCAGAAATATTGTATGAAAATTTACTCATTTTCTCACGTAAGATATGTTGCTGAAGTTGTTGCAGTCGTTGAAATCTACTGAGTCGCCTCTCCGGAATATCTTTGAAGTCAACAGCAGGCGATGCAGTTATAGGTCTTCCAATGAGGAAGTGATCAGGTGTGGTGGGATTCAAATCATTAGGATCGGAACTCAAGGGATGTAGAGGTCGGGAATTCAATATTGCCTCAACCTGTACGAGTACTCTTTGAAAATCTTCATAAATAAGAAGTGCATTACCTAATACGCGTTTAAGGTGAAATTTCATTGATTTGACTCCAGCCTCCCAAAGACCACCGAGGTGAGGAGAGTATGCGGGAATGAATTTCCATCATTAGTGCAAAATAATGTGAAGTGACTCTTATCTTTGAGAAAACTCACAGAATCATTGATTTCATTTTTGGCCCCTGTAAAATTAGTGCTATTGTCAGAAAACAATTTTGCAGGCTTACCACGCCTTGATATTAATCGTCTTAAACTTGCAATGAATGCATCCTATGACCAAGGATGCATTCATTCAGTGGATATTTCCAAATGAATGGACTTGGTGCTCAAGCACACAAACAGGCAAATCCAAGCTTTATATGTTTTACATCCGCGCCCCTTTCTATCCTTGAGGAGGAAAGGCTTGCATAATCTACACCAGCTGCATAGAAAGAAAGAGCTGAAGTTCTACGATTTTTGGATAAATCAGCCATTGGTGGATAACCCGATTTTGGTTTTGCTCGAAAACATCTCACACATGCACGGTTTTTATGGCTATATTGCGACCTGAGATTGGCCAAAATTCTTCTCTGATGGAAGCCAAGAGATAATTCGAACCTGCATGAAATAGTTTTATGTGCATGTCGCGAAAAATCAGTTTTGTGAAATTGTCTTTTTGGTGTAACAAAATGGGATGTTTATTCTGAAAATCTAAAGTAGAATTTTTCAACCTTCCACCGACTCGAATAATTCCTTTATCGTCTAAAAAGGGTGATAAGTACTGAATTTGTCATTTTTTCAGTATCTGCCCCTTTTTAGCCAGTTGGGAATAATCGTGACTGAAGTATTGAAGCTGTGATAATTTGGATGACATTTTTTCAGATGAATCAGATGAAATCCATGATGGGCCATACTAGTGAAGTTTTCAGTAGAGACGTATTCATTTCCCTTGATAAAAAATGACGTCATACCAATGTTGAGGATGTCTTAGATTGAATTTCAGCCACTCTATTACCGACGAAAGTCTTGAGAATATTCGAAGGGCTATTTATCCATCTCAATACTATGGTGGAATATGACCAATGGAAAAATGCATGAAATGGTATTCTAGATGCCTTTAATATTTTGAAAGCGAGTCGTGCAGCGATAACAGCAGCAAAAAGCTCAAGTCTAGGAACTGATGTTGCTTTCAAAGGAGCTACCTTTGATTTGGCACATAGAAGATTAATGCTGGAAATTCCGTTAATGTTGATACAACGACAATATGCACAAGCACCATATGCGTCCATACTAGCAGCAGAAAAAGTATGGAGCTCTGTTTTAACGGGATCATTGCACCTAACGTGCCTGGGGATTTAAATATTGTTACGTCCTAGCGCCGGTCCTGACCAGACCGTAAACGCAGATGGGGAATCGCGTCGTAGCGGACGTCATTTTCCTCGAACCCGTAAGCCGCCTGGATAATTCGAGACACGTCATCGGGGCTTCTCGAGAAGATTCTTCACAGGCGTACGCAGGGGTATAAATACGGGAGAGAGACTTTGACGCAGACAGAGTTAGTTAGTCGGAGAATCGGTTTTACAGAAAGTTAGTGATTCGGCAGCTAAGTGACGAGAGTTATTGAGATCTAAGTGGAGCAGAGCTTTGTGCGGAAGGAGAATTTTTAGTACAGAAAGTTTAGTGCCGAGCATTGGGAAGTTATCAGAGCGATTTAAGTGATTGTGTTGTATTGTATTGTGATAGCGAGTTATAATAAAAGAAGTTAAGTGTTGTTTGGTGTTTTAATCGACGAACCCAAGGAAATATCGTAACAGTGGTGTCAGAATTGAGATTTTGCAAAGATATATCGTAACAATATCATTGAGAATACTGAGTTCGTTTTGAATGATGCTCGCTGCTTTGGGATACGCTTCTTTGTTTTCAATAGAAAGTTGAAACAAAGATCGAAGCTGAAGAAAAGCATCTGATGAAGTCCCATACGTCACCGTATTCAACTGAAATTGGTTCCGTAGGACTTTTACGCCAAAATATTTGCTGTAGACTTCTCTGATTTGATTTCATAAGGACTTGACGGTACAATTTGCAAATATCTGATGAGACAACAAATTTGTACTGTCTGAAACGAACAAGTATTTGAAAAGGATCATTTTTAATAGTGGGACCAACCATAATCTGAATATCGTTGACCGACCAACCTGATGAAGAGAGAAAGGAACCATCGTACACCACACGTAATTTCGTGCTCAATAATTCTTCTTTCAGAACTCCACGATATTGAATTGAATTCGAGTTATCATCAATTTTAGACATATGTCCTAATGCTTGATACTCGTCCATGAAAGAAACATATAAATCTCTGAAATGTTGATTACGCTGAAGTTTGCGTTCGAGATTCAAGAATCTTTTGAGAGCTTGTGCCTTTGAATAGATAGATAGATAATTTTATTCATCTATGAAGCTTTACACAGTGCAGTACAGTATTAAAACTTATCAGACTAGTCAATATACAAACACAAACAACCAAGCCTTTCAATTGGCTCCTTGAGTGGAATGGAAACAATAAAACGACCTTCTGCATCACGTTTATGTGTGGAAATGAAATTTTGTTCACAAGCTTTCTCTTCTTTTGAATAAACTTTTTCTTCAGAGCATTCCTCGATTTGTCTGAATCGAGAAAGTTGCTCTTGTATGTCAAGGTTCTTTGAGAAATTACAATGAATCTTATTTTTTTTTATAAATGCATCTTCGTGAAGTGGACCTGATATGATCCAACCAAACTTGGTTTTATGCAAAATCGGAAGAGATGGGTCTAGTTTGATTTGACCAATACACAAAGATTCCCAAACCAAATCTGCACCAAGCAGTAGATCAATGGTAATAAGAATAAAGAAATTTGGATCTGCCAACTGTACGTTTGGAGGAATGGAAATAACAGATAAATCTATTTCTTTATCGGGCAAATTATCACCTATTTCTGGAACAACTAAACAATTGATCAGAGCTGAAAATGCATTATGTTTCGAATGGATTTCTACCTGACATTCAGATTTTATCACAGATTCAACTTTAGTAACACCTAAAATTGTGAGGTTTACATCCTCAGTTTTGAGCTTGAGTAGCTTGCAAATTCGTGAACTAATGAAATTGGATTGGCTCCGGAATCAAGAAGTGCCCTGCAGTCATGAGAAACACCGTCTGAATCAACAATTTCAACTACTATCGTTGACAACAAAACATTTTTCTGAAACAGGTTGACACTTGCCATTGAATGATGTACTGCTGTAATATTGAGACTACTATTTTCCTCTGAGCTCCTTGAAGGGGGTTCAGAAGGTATATGCAATAATGAATTATGTTTTGCAGAGCATTTCTTGCAATCTTCTTCTTCTTGTATTCAGACAATTGATGCAGAGTTTCAATTTTTTTGCCACTCCATACGTGCATCAATCTCCATTTTTAAGATTTTTGGACAATGAAAAATCTTGTGTGCAGAATTACAAACTAGACACGTACGGGCAGATGTATAAAATGTTTTCTGAATATTTTTATTTTTTGAATTATATTTAGATGAACTTGAAATATTGGAAGAATTGAAATTTGAATTCTTTTCATCAATCTTTTTGAGCATTTTTGATTTTTCTCTCAGGAATGACAAAAGTTCTTCGAGAGTTGGGGAGTTTTTCACAAATGACTTAGATTCCCACTCTCTAGTTGTGACTGGGTCAAGTTTACTAGTGATCAAAAAAATAATAAGCGTGTCCCATTTATCTGTCGGTTCTCCTAATGTTTTCAAAGATCGTAAATGCATTTTTACAATATCTACCAAATGTTTTAAAGCACTCGAAGACTCCTTTTTAATGGCATCGATGCTAAAAAGTGCTTTGGTATGATCGTGCAGTAATGCTCATCTATCTGTATAATTTTCACATAGCGTATCCCATGCTATTTTGAAATGTTCAATTGTTAATTTCAAATTAGCAATGGTTTCAGAAACCTCACCCTTTAAAGCGGCTCTCAAATAATGAAAACGTTGAATGTCATTTATTTTTGAATTTTTTATTATCAGACTATCGAAAGAATCATGAAACTGTAACCAATCTCGTGAATCCCCCGTAAAGGTTGGTAAATTGATCAAAGGAAGTTTGACGCCTGCAGCATCAAGGTCATTTGTATCTTGAATATTTTGTATATTTCTTCAAAGACTTGGACTATTTGGAACTAACACACTGTGACTCAAGGCAATCACGGATTGATTGTCATTGTCACTATGACAACTACTGACATTATCGTTTGGCATGTTTTCATTTTTGAAGTTTCTCGACATGAAAAGGAAAGCAGATGAAAGCAGTGAATGGTATGAATTTTCGAATTCTTCCCGAATATTGAATTCGGCCGCCATTTCTGATTCGTCAATTGAACACTATTTCTAATTGAATGTCTTGAGAAATATCTAACAAACCCTCCAAACGATGCAATCTCCTTTTGAATTCGATGAAATTGATTTGGGGCTGTTCTTATGTTTGGCATTTATCGAAATAATTTTTGAAGATGATTAATTGTGCTTTCAAACTCCCCCGTTTCATGTGGAGTTTTTTGAGCTCCTCTTCCATGCCTTTGCAGAATATGAAAAATTACACAACTTGCGAAGATATTACAAAGGCACTCGACAGGTCAAAGCAACACCAAATATTAGGAGAGGAAAGGATTAAGGATTGAAAAGGAACGCTCACCCACCTTTTGAACTTCTTCCTCTTGTGTACGGATAAGGAATATTTTGAAGATGTATTTCCTTATTGTATACGACTGATTGTTTGGGCGAAAGAATGACGGTTGTATCAAATATTGGTTGAATTGAATTGACAAACCGTTTATTGCACTTGCGATGCCGGTGATACAAACATCCTGACTAGAAGGACCATATGTTGCGTTGTATTTGAATTGCTAATATGAACTTTTCTTTTTGTGAAAAAGATATAACAACATTACATCTTATGTTTTTTCCATGGTGATAAATATCAAAGCTACCTACTAAAATAGTAACATTATATACAGGGCACTTGACATTTGTGACGTGTACAAGTTGAATATTTTCCAAAAAAAATTATCGAAATCCTCGTTTTTATCATTTTGAGAAATGATTTGTAGCTATTCGTTGCATAATTGTTTTTTCAGCTATCAATAATAACAATGTCTTTATTTGTTTTCTGGTATTTGACGACATATCTTATATATAAAAAAAATCATATAATCAAATAGCGAAATTCAGAATTTTCACATTATTAACTGATGTCCAATTCCATTTAACTCCTTGATAACGAATTTGCTAGGAGCTAAAAATAATACTGTGTTGTGGTTTTTATGTTTCTTGCCTATCATATTGTAACGAAATGTGCTAGCGCCGGCCCTGCCGCCTATCGATGCGAATTAGTGCGAGATTCCAGGAACTATTATACTCGCGTGATCGCGGCTCATCCAGAAGATTCGACTGTGAAGATTTGTCTAGATGGTTCTCCACTGTATGAACTAGCGTATAAAAGCCGCAGCGCACACGCCGACGGAGAATTTTTAGTACAGAGAGTTTAGTACCGAGCATTGGAAAGTTATCGGAGCGATTTAAGTGATTGTGTTATATTGTATTGGGATAGAGAGTTTTAATAAAAGAAGTTTAGTGTTTTTTGGTGTTTCAATCGACGAACCCAAGGAATTTCGTAACAGTGGTGTCGGAAGTGGAATTTTTGCTGGTAATAAAAACAATTTATGGTGAATACGAGAAGTACATCTCACGATACTATGGAGGACATGTTGAAATTAATCCAAAACCAATTTGCGGATTATGAAAGACGACGGCAGGAGGAAAAACAAGAAGAGGAAAAGCGACGACAGGATGAAAAGAAAGAACGACAATTAGAACGAGAAAATGAAAAGAAAGATCGAGAAGAAGCACTTCAGAAAATTCTCGAAAATGAAAAGAAAGATCGAGAAGCAGCACTCCAGAAAATTCTCGATAATGAAAAGAAAGAACGGGAAGAAGCACTCCAGAAAGTTCTCGAAGAACAGAGAAAAGAACGAGAAGACCTCCAGAAAATTCTAGAACAACAAAAGATTGAAATAGAGCTGATAGAAAAACAACGAGAAGCAGACTTCCAGAAGGTTCTAGAAAATCAGGACAAGTTCTTCAAGCATGTTTCACATGAAACCAAAGTACAAATGGAAGAACTGAAAGGAGAACTGAAGGAAGATGTCAATAAGAAAGTGGATATAATGCGAGAGGAGATGAGAAATGAGATGAGAAGTGAGATAAAAAATGAAATGAGAGGTCTAGAAAAACAGATAGCTCTTCTAAAGAACCAAGATCGCCAAGACAGGGTTGCCACATCAGGAATTTCCGTAAAACCGCCGACTTTTGATGGACAGTCGTCTTGGTCCATGTATCGTCGACAATTTGAGGCTGCGGCAGAAACCAATGGATGGGGCGAAGAAGAAAAAGCTACGGCACTCATAGTAGCTTTGAGAGGGCCAGCTTTGGGTATATTACAAACGATATGCATAGAACAGCAGAAGCAATATGAGGGGCTGATTTCTGCACTAGAGTTGAGGTATGGCGATCAACACAGAAAACAGCTGTACCGGGCCCAAATGAAGACTCGCACACAGAAATCAGGTGACAGTCTGCAAGAATTTGAGGCAGATGTTCGACGCCTAATCCAGCTGGCATATCCAGAAGCACCCGGAGATTTCAAGGAGCAGTTGGCTGTGCAGATATTCATTGACGGACTTAGAGACCCAGAAATCCAAAGAACTCTGCGACTCACAAATTTCAAAAGGAGTAGCGATGCCTTGGTTCGCTCTTTGGAAGTGGAGGCGGCCTTCAATACGTCGAGGCCGAAAGTGCGAGCAGTTTCAATGGAAGAACCGGAACAACGACTTGGCACAGCGAATAATTCAGTCGAGAAGGTTCTGGAAGAAATCAAATTAATGATAAGTGGCATCAGCACCCAGAAAAAGAGGACATGCTATAGATGTGGAAAACCCGGACATCTTATCAAAGACTGTAGGGTGAGAATGCCATCAAGATCTAGCTCACCTGCAAGGGTTCCATCTCGTACTCAATCACCTGTGAGGACAAGGTCATCCAACGAGTCCTCAAATTGGCGGCAGGGAAACGAGAATTAGCCAGCATATCGGGGCGCATGCTGGCTAGCAATAACAGAGCCCCCAGGGTCATCCGTGTTAACAGGCTGAAAAGAACATCTGAGAGCCTTACCATTCCAGGAAAATTGAATAAAATCGACGTTATATGCACCATAGACACCGGTGCTGCAGTTTCCTTGGTACGCAGCGACATTCTTCGGCCTGGAAGCGTGAAGCCTATTTCTTCCAACGTCGTGCTTCGGACAGTCACTGGTGAAAACGCACCTATTCGAGGAGAGGCTGAAATTACATTGGTTCTTGGGCGACTCACCATCACAGATACAGTTTACGTCGCAGATATAGAAGATGGATTCATACTCGGAATGGACTTGATCAGTGACTATGGATTTTCATTCGACAATGAGGAGAAGATAATGAGGTTCGGAGAAGAAGAATTTGTCCTTACAACTCCAATGGAAAGGACGATACCTGCAAAACTGCGATTATTGAAAACTACGAGAATTCCTGGATTTTCAGAAAAAGTAATTTGCGCTACATTAGATGAAGACCCTGGGTGCTGCGTTGGAGTAGTCCAGCCATGTGATGAATCCCCCAGCAATTTGATGTTTGCACGAGCCTTAGTTAAAACGAACAAAACTATTCCTGTGAGGGTTGCCAACGTGTTTCCTGGAGAAATAACTGTTAAGGCAGGCGATGTCATTGGAACATGTGAACCTGTTACTTGGGTAGCGAACTGTAATTCAAATGAACGTCAAGAAATAAAGGCGGACTCTGAGAGTGTTATATCAACTCTAGAAAAATCATGTCAACACCTATCAACAGAGGAACTGAAAGCTGCCAAGAAGTTCATTAGGAGTGAAAGTGACATTTTTGATTCGACAACAACAGGAAGAACTAATCTGGTCAAACACAGAATCGATACTGGCCAAGCTCATCCGATTCGGCAACCACCAAGAAGAATTCCATTCGCCAAGCAACAGGAGGTGGAAGAGCTTGTCGACAAGATGATGAAGGACGGTGTGATTGAAGAGTCATCGAGCCCTTGGTCTGCGCCTGTTGTGTTGGTTTCCAAGAAGGATGGATCTACGAGATTCTGTGTCGATTACAGGAAATTAAATGATGTCACCAAGAAGGACAGCTACCCTCTGCCAAGAATAGATGACACATTAACCACTTTGGCAGGTTCCCGTTGGTTCTCAACATTAGATCTGAAGAGCGGATACTGGCAAGTAGGCATACATGAAGACGACAAGGAGAAGACTGCATTCTCGACTGGGAGTGGACTTTACCAATTCACTGTTATGCCGTTTGGATTGTGCAATGCTCCAGCAACATTTGAGAGACTAATGGAGCTGGTCTTTCGTGGGCTCACTTGGAAAACTTGTCTTGTATACCTCGACGACGTTTTGGTCATGGGAAAGACATTCGAAGAACATCTGCACAATCTGCAAGAAGTCTTTCAACGATTCAGGGACGCCAACCTCAAACTGAATCTTCAGAAATGTTCATTGTTCCAGAAAGAAGTGGATTTTCTAGGTCACACAGTTTCATCAGACGGTATCCGAACAGACCAAAAAAAGATACAGGCGATAAGAGACTGGCCGAGGCCAAGAGACAAACATGAAGTGAGGAGTTTCCTAGGTCTATGCACCTACTACCGTCGTTTCGTAGAAGGATTTGCTGATATTGCGGCACCCCTACATAAGTTGACAGAAGATCGAGTCAAATTCGTCTGGTCCAACGAAAGTGAACGAGCATTTGGGAAACTGAAAGTTGCTCTATGTTCCAGCCCCATTTTAAGTTTCCCACGTCAACAAGGCCTGTTTGTTTTGGACACAGATGCCAGTAATAATGGTATTGGAGCCGTACTATCCCAAGAGCAAGATGGTCAGGAAAAAGTAATCGAGTTCTACAGCAAAGTACTCACCAAGCCAGAAAGAAATTATTGCGTAACGAGAAAAGAGCTACTGGCGATAATCAAGGCTGTAGACCACTTCCACAAATATCTGTACGGAAGAGAGTTCCTAATCAGAACAGATCATGCAGCTCTGAAGTGGTTACTCGAAATGAAGACTCCTGAAGGACAAGTAGCAAGGTGGATTGAGAAGTTGAACCAGTATCACTTCAGAATAAAACATCGACCAGGACGATTGCATAACAACGCAGATACCTTGTCTAGAAGACCTTGTTCGGATACTTGTAAACACTGCGAGCGAATTGAACGTCGCGAAGGAATCAACCAAGTGAGATTGATAGTAGACGACAATTGGACGACAGCAAAAATGCGAGAAGACCAGGAGAATGATCCAAACGTTGCAGAATTTTTGAAATTGAAAGAAAATGGAGCGGAAAGACCCACCTGGAAGGACATCTCGGATCGATCGCCAACGTTCAAAGCATTGTGGGCCCAATGGGATTCCTTGATTGTGGAGAATGGCCTACTGAAGAGGGCTTGGGAGTCAGCCGATGGCAAG
Source organism: Zygogramma bicolorata (assembly GCA_032362365.1). NCBI lineage: Eukaryota > Metazoa > Arthropoda > Insecta > Coleoptera > Chrysomelidae > Zygogramma > Zygogramma bicolorata. The sequence continues at coordinate 483,185 of JAVJAQ010005147.1, forward strand.
AAAGTGAGTTCCCAACTGGTTGTGCCCATGTCGAGAATAGAGGATGTTTTGCTAGAGATTCATGGTGGTAAATCAGGTGGACATCTAGGAGTTAACAAGACCTTGGATAAAATACGGCAAAGGTTCTACTGGGTCCAATGTCGAGAAGATGTCGAGAGATGGTGCCGAAGATGCCCAAAATGCGAAGCAAGCAAAGGTCCTAGAACAAGATCAAGGGGCGAGATGAAACAATACAATGTTGGTGCTCCCTTCGAACGTATCGCCATCGATGTAGCTGGACCGTTTCCGATGACGAATGATGGCAACAAATACATCCTCGTTGCCATGGATTATTTCAGTAAATGGGTTGAAGCTTACGCCTTGCCTAATCAAGAAGCATCCACCGTTGCAAGAGCCCTGGTGGACAACATGTTTACAAGGTTTGGAGTGCCAATGGAGCTACATTCCGATCAAGGAAGAAATTTCGAATCAAATTTATTCAGGAAAGTTTGTGAATTGATGGGAATTAGCAAGACCAGAACAACTGCCCTCCACCCACAGTCTGATGGCATGGTCGAGAGGTTCAACAGGACTATGGAAGAACATCTTTCCAAAGTAGTAGAAGAGCATCAAAAAGACTGAGATCGACACCTTCAACTATTCTTGATGGCTTACCGGGCAGCTGTGCACGATTCCACAAAGCTCACCCCAGCCAGTATCATCTTCGGGAGAGATCTTCGTTTGCCCTGTGACTTGGTGTTCGGATCCCCAAGTTCTGAGGAAAAAGAGGTACAGGATTATGCAGATGAACTGCGAGACAGTCTGATTAGGATTCACGAAATTGCGAGGAGAAGATTGAAGATTACTAGTGACAGGATGAAGGCTCGATACGATCTCAAGGCAAATACTGGTGGATTCAAAGAAGGAGATCGAGTGTGGCTGTACAACCCTCGTCGTAGAAAAGGAATTTCTCCCAAACTAACACCATGCTGGGAAGGACCCTATTCGATAGTCAAGAGAATAAATGACGTGGTGTACAGGATTAAACGATACAATGGCGATAATGACGTATTGTTTGATCGGGACGATCAAAATTGAGAGGGGGATAATGTAACGAAATGTGCTAGCGCCGGCCCTGCCGCCTATCGATGCGAATTAGTGCGAGATTCCAGGAACGATTATACTCGCGTGATCGCGGCTCATCCAGAAGATTCGACTGTGAAGATTTGTCTAGATGGTTCTCCACTGTATGAGCTAGCGTATAAAAGCCGCAGCGCACACGCCGACGGAGAATTTTTAGTACAGAGAGTTTAGTACCGAGCATTGGAAAGTTATCGGAGCGATTTAAGTGATTGTGTTATATTGTATTGGGATAGAGAGTTTTAATAAAACAAGTTTAGTGTTTTTTGGTGTTTTAATCGACGAACCCAAGGAATTTCGTAACAATATAACCATCTTTAACATTCTTCTTGAAGAGGTAAGTATTATAATTTTTCAGCTTTGGCAGAATTTTGTTTTCTATATATTTGAAAACTGAATGATCTTTCATAGAGTGAGGTTTTGTGGTTTCGAGCTGTAATGTTATTTGAATATCTGACTCTCCATCTAGCAGTATCCGATCTGAATTCAATTTTCTCGAATAGATATTGTTGTTTATTGGAAATTATTGAATGAAATAACGACAAGTTCTGTAAGGAGAATATATTTTCCATATTGAGTCATTTCAGTTATTTAAGTTTAAGTGATACTCTTTGAAACATTCTTATTCCAAAAATGAATCTAAGACATGAATTTTGTAATTTCTGTATCTTTGCCATGTGAACACCATTGATGCAAGGGGAATATATTGGGGAACAAAATGAAAAATGTGAAAGAATTAGTTATTTACATAAATCAGCCTTTGTTTTGGTTTCTAAGTATGAGCGGTGTGGGAATAATACTCTTAATTTAGTATAACCCTTTTAAATGCATTAGGATACGAGAGTCCTGTTTCTGATCTGAAACACTTTTTTCCAATGTCAGTCCTATATTTTTGGCTTCAGTTACTTTGTCAAGAGTAATCTCATTGATTTCAATGTGTATTTTATTTCTGTGTTTGTTCCGTCTTTAATTTAAATATTATACTTTAGTTTGTGAATTTTATAATTGGGAATCATAATCTCATAATGAACTATGATTAATTTTCGGTGTAAATACTTGATATTTTCCATACTATTTATTTTTCTTAGTTAATAGCTCTTTAAAAGGCAGAAACAAATGTTTTTGGGTATACGGGTTTTTTGTTTTGTTTGAACGTTTTTGTTGAACGCGTATAGCGCAGTGGAACAGTATTCGAGCCAATACCAAATCGTGTGTCGAGTGAGTCGAATCGAAAGGTCCACTTCGATGAATTGTTGATTCCGGTAATTACGGCTTTTTCTGCACTTATTTGTGAAAATTGCATCCTTTGAAACTTTCTACACGGTGTGGTGAAACTGGTAGGCCTACCCCTCCAAGCAGCCAAGAAGATCACGGCAGTCTACAGTCCACATAAGAACACGGTAAGGCTATTTTTTACTGTTTCCCTGCACCCGAATTGTTAATAGGCTTTTCTTGGTTATTTCAAAAAGGGTTCGTCAACATATTGGCACTTCAGAGTCCGGATACTTTGAAAGCGTTTGTTTTTCTGCCTTTTTGAAATAAAATTTGCAATTATCCCAATTATACTAACTTTTTGAAAAATTTACAAGTGTTTTGATAACTTCGTTGGTAGATAGCGAATATATTCTTTCGTTCGAGTTGGAAATATTACAATTTGAAATAGAATTCATATACGAAGAATGAATATTCGCTAGAACCGCTTTTTTGTTTCGTTCGATGCTATTACTTTTATTTTGCGGATAATACAAATATCTCTCGTCTCGTCAACTTTGTTTTGAATGAAAGAGTATACATTTAGTTGCCTGCAATATTGCTTTTTTTTGTCGAAATCAGTTTGAAGTTGTAATTGTTTTTTATACTTGTCACTGATTAGATCTTGCTTCGTTACTTTCGCGGTTGATTGGCAGTCAGTGGCGTAACAATTAATAATTAGTTATCATTCAAAAGAGAAAATATTTAAGGAAATTGTTGTTTTGCGTGATAAAAACGCCGGAACCAGCGGTGGACCATTGTTACAGTGTGTTACAGTAATTGAAAATCAGCAGCTTGTTTTTCAACTTGCTTTTAATTTCTACATTACATTTTAGATTCAACTGAGGTCATTGATACAGATACATTATTTCGTGAAGAGTGGGAGTTTTTTTTGTCGAATTTGTGACAAAATTTAAGCACATTCACGGTTGATCAAATACAAATTAGTTATCGCAATTTACTTACTTTAATTACTTGTTTCGTTCACTTTATACTGACATTAGTTGAACACGATGGCGGCAGCCGCGGCAGCTAAAATCAAACAGTTTCGTGCCTTGAGAGACACTTGGTCACAGCGTTTGGATGATCTTAAAGAATCTGCCGATTTGGCCGAAACTAATGATAGTATTGAAGAAGAATTTAAAGCTCGATACGAAGATATAAATATAATATCTACAGAATTTCAAAATAACCATTTGACTCTTACTGGAATTCTGGCAACGCAAGAAGGGGCTGATTTAGATGCCGAGCATGTGATTAGACGGGAATTTGATAGGAAATATTATTCTATCAAAACAAAATATTCTAGGTTATTTTTCAACACAGAACCAGTAGCTTCTAATATAAATCCTAATGTGAAATTACCAAAGATTGATATTCCAAAATTTAGTGGAAATTTACAAGAATGGCCAGCCTTTTTAGATTTGTATAAATCACTCATTCATAATAATGCTTTACTTAGTAAAACGGAGAAATTTAGATATCTTTTAACTTCTTTGTCCAAAGGAGCTTTGTCTTGCATCAAATCATTGAAAATAACTGACAACAATTATGATACTGCCTTTGTTACATTAGTGGATAGATTTCAAAACCCACGTCTTATAGCTAGTACTTATTGGCAAGAAATAATAGATTTTCCGAAACTACATACCGAATCGGCTACAGGTTTACGTAATTTACTCGAATGTTTTCATGAAAATCTAGATGGTTTGAAAAATTTGAATCTACCAGTAGAGTCGTGGAGTTTTGTACTATTCCATATATTGATTAAAAAACTTGATTCTACTACTATGAAACTCTTTGAAATGAATTATGCTTCTTCAGACATTCCCACCTATGAAGATCTTGTTACTTTTTTGAAAACTCAGTGTACTGCATTAGAATCAGTTGTGTTATACTCTCAAAAAAATAGTCGAAGTTCATACAATGCTAAATTTAGTTCAAATGTTGAGTTTTCTCGAGACAGTAAAAATGAAAAAAAATCATTTTTAGTTGCCAACAATCACAAGACTACAGGAATTTGTTTGCTATGTAATTCACCTCATTTAATATATAGATGCCCATTATTTTTGAATAAAACTCCTACTGATCGGTATAAGTTGGTCAAACAAAAGGGTTTGTGTTTGAATTGCTTACATCCGTCACATCGCTCTTCTGAGTGTAGAGTTCAAGAAACTTGTCGTGTTTGCCATCATAAGCATCATAGTTTAATTCATTTTACAGGCAGCACTTCTGAACCGAGTGCTGAACCAAGTAGTTCGGGTTCAAATTCGGCGATTTCACAAGAAAGTGGTACTTCTAATAATACTTCGAATGTAGCTTCCAATCATTTGAATGTTTTTTTTGGTTCTGTTAAAAATAATACAATAGCCTTATTAGCCACCGCACTAGCTGAAATCAAGGGCAAATACGACATTGTTCACAGGGTTAGGGTATTAATTGATGGTGGTAGTCAAGTTAGTTTGATGACTTCTTCATGCGCTAATCGTTTAAAATTATCTCGGTCTCGTTTGTCAGTAGTTAGTGGAATTGGGCAGTCTGCACTGGAAGCCAAATCAGGTGTTACATTTCAGCTTCGACCTGTGGCAAGAGAGTTCCCAGTAGTCAGCGTAGAAGCTGTAGTCATACCAAAAATCACCTCACATATGCCAAGTTCTCATTTTTCTTTCGATGATTGGGCTCATTTGAAAGATATTCAGTTGGCCGATCCTCACTTTAATATTCCTAGTGGAGTGGATATTTTGTTGGGAGCGGAGTTGATTTCAGACATTCTGCGTAGCGGCCAAGTTCGTGGAGATCCAGATCGTCCTATGGCTATGGAAACAATATTTGGCTGGGTAGTTACTGGTAAAATATGTCTTCAGCCTTCTTCATTAAAATACTCATTTTTAACACATGTTCAAACTTCATCGTTAGAATTTACTTTGAAGAAATTCTGGGAGTTGGAGGAAGTTCCGCATTCAACTTGCCTGGATCAAGATGAACAAAAGTGTGAAGATTTTTTTGTAGCTTCGCATTATCGTGATCCATCTGGAAAATATATCGTATACTTGCCTTTCAAGGAAGAAGCACCTTCTTTTCTGGAAACTCGTTCGATGGCGTTAAGGCGATTTGTTGGTTTGGAACGTCGATTATTACAAGATAAAAAATTGTATTTGGCTTATTCATCCTTCATGAAGGATTATTTGAAAAATGGACATATGACAAAAATGGATAGTTTGCCGAAAGATCCAAGTAAGGTTTATTATATTCCTCATCATGGAGTACAAAAGCCTGATAGTACCTCAACAAAATTACGTGTCGTTTTTGACGCATCTGCTTCACCCCCTGGTGGTGAATCTTTGAATGAAAAATTATTGATTGGACCAAAGTTACAACAGGATTTAGTTAGTATTTTACTTCGTTTTAGGATACACCCTTTTGTGATAACAGCTGATATTCGACAAATGTATTTGCAAATACTCGTTGCTCCAGAACAACGGGATTACCAGCGCATTGTGTGGCGTTTCGATCCCAATGGTCAACTTGATGAATATCAGTTGAATACTGTGACGTTTGGAGTTGCAAGCTCGCCATATTTTTATCTATTCGAACTCTGTTGCAGCTTGCCAAGGACGAAGGCCATAATTTTCCTAATGCAGCCAAAACTTTGAGTTCGGATATATATGTCGATGATTTGGTCACTGGAGGAGAGTCTCTAGAATTTGTCAGGTCTCTTCAAAATGAAATGATTGGTCTGTTGAAAAGAGGGGGTTTTGAGCTCAGAAAGTGGTCGAGCAATCGTGCAGAACTTTTGAATAGTTTTCCCGTAGATTTTCGACATCAATCTTCGCTATCGTTCGACAGTGAGGATAATTCTGCAATTAAGATTTTGGGTCTGCAATGGCGACCAACTTTGGATACATTTTCATATAGCGGTGAAATATTCTGTCAGATTTGGCACGGATATTTGATCCGTTGGGGTTTTTGGGACCTGTTACATTTTTTGCAAAATATTTTATGCAGCTGTTATGGACATTGGGATTACAATGGGACGAGGAACCTCCATTAGATATCAAGTCTCGTTGGATAGAGTTCAAACGTGACTTACCTTCTTTATCGTCATTAAGTATACCTCGATATATTCTTGGTAGAAACATTAATAATATTCAACTACATGGGTTTGCGGATGCATCAGAAAGGGGTTTTGCTGCTGTAATCTACATTCGATGGTCAAGTGCTAATGGCCAAGCACAGACCAATTTGTTGATCTCTAAATCGAAGGTTGCTCCCCTAAAGCGTATATCTATTCCACGATTGGAATTATGCGCTGCAGTTCTGTTAGCTGAATTGATGTATTTTGTAATACATACTTACGATACAAGTATTTGTTTTCAAAATATTTTTGCATGGTCTGACTCTTTGGTTGCTTTGAAATGGATTAGATCGTCTCCTCATCGTTGGCAGACGTTCGTTAGCAATAGAGTTACCAAAATTCAAGATCAAATTGAGCCCAGTTGTTGGCACCATGTGAAAGGAGTAGACAATCCTGCTGATTGTGCCTCTCGTGGTTTATCTGCCACAGAATTGGCAGGGCACCAACTGTGGTGGAAGGGCCCATCGTGGCTTACGGATTCATTGGAATCGTGGCCTATGGTAGAACCGGAACTCGCTAATTTGGGTTGTCTTGAGGAAGAGGAAAGGACAATTTCGTTGACAGGGTTTATTTCGTTAGATTCTGTAGATAATCTTATTGAAAAATTTTCGTCTTTGCTTAAGATTCAAAGAATAATTTGCTATGTTTTTCGGTTTTTCCATTACACAAAAACTAAAAATAAAACTTTTGATGTTTTTAGTCAGCAGGAATTGCGTAGATCACTTCTCATTCTTGTTAAAAGAGTACAATATAAGGTTTTTGCTGAGCTGATAGACAGTTTGGCACATAAAAAACCCATTTCCAAAGCATTTCGAAAATTGTCACCGTTTCTTGATGAAACTGGATTACTGAGGGTGGGCGGTAGATTGGTTAACGCTCGTATTCCTTATGATAATAAGCATCCCATTCTACTCCCTCAGAAACATAGACTCGTTGAACTTCTGATAAATGAATATCATCAGAAGCACCTTCATCTCGGTGTCCAAAATTTACGATTTCTCATTTCAGAGAACTTTTGGATTTTGAATGCCAAAAATGCTATTAGATCAGTTATATCGAGATGTATTCGCTGTTTTAGGGTTCGTCCTAATTCATTAACAATTGCAATTGTTGGTGTCACAGAATAATGGCTTAACCCGGAATACCCAGATAAGTTTGTCTCAATTCCTCAATTCAACTTGGTACGGCTGGATCGCAACAGTAGAGGCGGAGGTGTTTGTATTTATCTGAAGTCCTCTCTCAAATATAAAGTGTACCACGCAGGCATTACTGCTCATGGCTTGGAACAGTTATGGATCATCGTTCACGTAAATGAATATAAAATTGCTTTCGGAACTGTATATCGTCCACCAGGAACTTCTGTTGATTCATGTCTTAATGATTTATGTGAAATTTTAGAACAAATTTGCTTAGAAACGACGTTTATAATTTTAGTGGGTGATATTAATATTAATCTGCTGAATCCAAATTCTAACGATACTCAATCGTTCATTAATTTGCTTTCTGTTTTTGATTTGTGTCAAGTTGTAGAGAATCCCACTCGTATTACTAATACATCTGAAAGTCTCATAGACGTCATCTGTATAAATAAGGAATTGCTGGTGAGAAGTTGTAATACTATTGATATGAATGGTATTACAGACCACCTAATGGTCAGCTGCGTAACCAGCTTTCGAAATGAACAATCACCTACCGATTTAATATACTTTAGAAGCTACAAAAACTTCGATTTCACTGATTTTTCTAACGACGCTGCGAATATGCCATGGGGTGATATTGTTAATTTACAAGACATGAACTCCAAAGTAAATTTTTTGAATGATTGCATAATACATGTATTTGATAAACATGCCCCTATCCGCAGGTTAAATTGTAAAAAGAAATTTCTGCCTTACGTCACATACAACCTCAAGCTCATGATGCAAACCAGGGATAAGGCTCATCAAAAATATTTAACTTTGAGAACACCGGCTTCAAGGACGTATTATGTAACTCTACGGAATTACGTCAATGACGCTCTGAAACGCGAAAAAACAGCATACATGCAATATATTCTAAACAAAAATAAAAAAAATCCTAAAGCAATTTGGAAAAATCTGTCATACTGGGGCGTGAATACAAAGCGTTCCTCACAAATCAACAGTTTACCGCAAGAACTACGTAATCCAGAAGAAATTAATAACTTTTTTCTCAATGTTGCTGGAAATTCTACAATAAACAGTGATACCTTATCATTTTATAGTAATAACAGATTCAATATCAATGCAAGTTTCTCGTTTATGGAAATATCTAATAAGGATATCTTCGAAGCTATCAATAAAATAAAATCAAATGCTTTCGGTATCGATAATATCAATATTAAAATGATTTCACTTATTATTCCACATTGCACAGATGAAGTAAAACATATTTTTAATGAGTCTTTGAGGCAAGGTATTTTTCCTGATCTTTGGAAAATTGCTAATATTTTACCTACTTCCAAAATACCTATACCCACCTGTTTTAATGAGTTACGTCCAATAAGTATTTTAACAGCATTCTCAAAGATTTTTGAAAAAATAATAACACAACAAATCAAAGTATATTTGGATACAGCTAACATACTTCCAGAAGCGCAATCTGGATTCCGACAGAAACACGGTACCAACACTGCTCTGTTGAAGGTTATCAATGATATCACTACTGCTCGGGACAAATCGATGGTCACATTTTTGGTTATGCTTGATCAAAGCAAAGCATTCGATTTGGTAAACTTCAAACTATTGCTGAGTAAACTAAAATACATTGGGTTTGAATGCAGTTCTTTAGATTGGGTGAGAAGCTATCTCACAGGAAGGGCTCAACGGGTTATACTGGACAATAATCAATTATGCTCATCCCTTCAGGAAACTTCTTCCGGTGTACCACAGGGTAGCATCCTGGGTCCATTGATGTTCTCTCTTTTCATATTTGACTTTCCTGCCACGTTATCCCAGTGCAACGTACATTTATATGCTGATGATTTTCAATTATATCTCTCAAGTCAATCTAATGATATTTACCATGCTATCACCAGGATGAACTTGGATTTAGAAAATACACTTTTATACTCCAAAAATCATGGCCTTCGAATAAATCCTAATAAAACAGTAGCTCTATGCTTGGGATCTGACCTACAGAGAAGTGAAGTTGAAACAAATTTCCATCTTTTTCTTGACAATGAACCAATTGACTGGGTGAATTCAGCAAAAAATTTAGGTGTATATATTGATAACACTCTCTCGTTCAACGAGCATGTTAAACACATCTACAAAACATGCATTTTCAAACTGAAATCCTTATACAAGTTCAAGTTCCAGCTTTCTCAAGAAACAAAACTGAAATTAGTTCAATCATTGATTTATCCCCATATCGAGTATTGCTGCTCAGTGTATTACAACTTCTTGCCAGACTACAATAAACACAAACTTCAACGCATACAAAATGCTTGTATGAGATTTGTGTGCTGCATAAACTACCGTGATCATGTTACTCCATATTTATTGAAATTAGATCAGCTGAATGTTGAGTTTAGAACTCGTTATCTCATATCTGTATTCTTATATAAACTACTGGAAAGCAAAACTCCTAATTACTTGTTCAGATTAATTAGTAAGCGATCTGATAATCATTCTATCAATTTAAGAAAAGATACATTTACCACTCCATATCATGTTACCACCAAATTCGAGGGATGTTTCTCTTACTTTGGACCGAAGTATCTAAATTATTTATTACCGTATATTCATTTGTCTATATATCAATTCAAAAAAACTTTGAAAATTCATTTCTTAGATGTTCAAAAATGTTAGTAACCTTTTATATATCTCCATAATAGTTTTTTTATATTATTCCAGTGTCTATTGTAACCTTTAGTTATAGTCTTACTGTATGCTTATTTCTTTCTCCTAATTTTGGGACGGGTGGAAGATAGCCTCCGGCTAACCCTTTTCCCATTGTGTATAAAACTTGTTTTTGCACAATAAACGTTATTATTATTATTATTATTATTATTAACCCCTTTTATGGGCAATCTTCCGGCTAGTAGAGTTTCACAAGTGAAACCTTTCTCGATTGTTGGGGTGGACTTTGCTGGCCCCCTGAATATTACCTTATCAAAGGCCCGTGGTTGTAAGAGTCAGAAAGCCTATATATGTGTATTTGTGTGTTTCGCTACTAGGGCCATTCATCTGGAATTAGTTTACGACTTGTCGTCAGATGCATTTCTGGCGGCTTTACGTAGATTTCTAGGTAGAAGAGGTCGCCTATCGGTGATAAACAGTGACTGTGGTACCAATTTTGTGGGGGCAAACAGATTGCTGAAGGAGATGTTTCAACAAGCTGTAGATGTCGAACATATTGAATGGAAGTTTAATCCACCTTCCAGCCCTCATTTTGGAGGTTTGCATGAAGCTGGGGTAAAGTCCGTCAAAGGACATTTGATCAGGGTCATTGGCGAACAAATCCTTACTTTCGAAGAGATGTATACGATTCTTGTACAGATTGAAGCCCTCTTGAATTCTAGACCTTTAACTGAAATGAGTTCAGATCCAAATGATTTACGAGCTTTAACCCCAGGACACTTTTTAACAATGGAGCCACTGTCTGTTTTACCTGATCCTGATGTTTCGAATCTGCCAATAAATCGTTTATCTAGGTGGCAGCTCTTGCAAAAAATCCACCAGGATTTCTGGAAGAGGTGGCATCTAGAGTATTTGAATACTTTAATTCATCGTAAAAAATGGACTGATCACCAACCCCCATTGGCTGTAGGTAAACTGGTCCTTATTAAAGATGAATTGCAACCCCCTATGCGGTGGCGCTTAGGGCGTGTACGAGAGATATTTTTCGGAACAGATGGCATCGGACGTGTTGCTTCTGTTAAAACGGCTCTAGGAATAGTCCGTAGGCCAGTTATTAAACTATGTCCACTTCCCACGGATTAAAATGCACTCGTGTTTTTCGACTGCATTTTGGTGGGCGGTATGTTCCGTCTTTAATTTAAATATTATACTTTAGTTTGTGAATTTTATAATTGGGAATCATAATCTCATAATGAACTATGATTAATTTTCGGTGTAAATACTTCCATACTATTTATTTTTCTTAGTTAATAGCTCTTTAAAAGGCAGAAACAAATGTTTTTGGGTATACGGGTTTTTTGTTTTGTTTGAACGTTTTTGTTGAACGCGTATAGCGCAGTGGAACAGTATTCGAGCCAATACCAAATCGTGTGTCGAGTGAGTCGAATCGAAAGGTCCACTTCGATGAATTGTTGATTCCGGTAATTACGGCTTTTTCTGCACTTATTTGTGAAAATTGCATCCTTTGAAACTTTCTACACGGTGTGGTGAAACTGGTAGGCCTACCCCTCCAAGCAGCCAAGAAGATCACGGCAGTCTACAGTCCACATGAGAACACGGTAAGGCTATTTTTTACTGTTTCCCTGCACCCGAATTGTTAATAGGCTTTTCTTGGTTATTTCAAAAAGGGTTCGTCAACAGTGTTGTTCATGTATATGTTGCGGGCCGAAGATTGGAACTTGTTTTTACTGCAAAGTCAATTCATATTTAGTGGATGCTTCACATATCGATTGTAGATCAGATGTTTTATTATTGCGCTTTTTGTGTTTTTGCTTCAGAAGAATGGTATAACTGTGTGTCGTCTGCGTAGTGATGTGTATTAACAGAAGAGTATAGGACTCAAAATTGCGCCCTGTGGGTACTTCCCTAGTAGGGTAAACAGGATCTGATAGTTGAGTTTCAATTCTTACCTGTTGTGATCTACCAAATGAATAATCATCTAAAATTTGAATTGCATTCGTTGAAAATCCAAAAAAGTGAAGTAAAGCGGATAACATGTTCGTATTTACACAGTCGAACGCTTTACTGTAATCCAGCTATATTAACACTGTCAGTTCTCCCCTATCGGTAGCCCCTATAATTTTAGCAGTGCTGTGGCACAGTTGTGTTGACTTCTAAAGCATGATTAATGTACTGGCAATGGATGATTTGCCGTAACATATTCCTTTAATTGGCCATTTATTAGAGATTCTATAATTTTGGAGAATGTTGTAATAATATTGGCCTCAAGTCTTTGTATCCTTGCACACTTGAAATCTTTGGAATTGGTGATAACAATCCAATTTTCCACTCTTCCGGAAAATAAATTTCTAATAAACAACTATTCATGATATGTAGCAAATAATACTTTATATCGGGATAGCATATTTTCATCATTTCTATATTCAACCCATCTGAGCCTACAGCAATGGTTTCATTGTTATTTACTATTTCTGAAATTGTTTCTTCGTCTTCTAAATGAATGTTGAACGAGTTTTATATGACATTTTCTTTGACATTTCAATTTAAAAATCGTATGAGTTCTTTATTTTCTTTGTGATTTTTTGGGACACTTTCAATTAAAAATTTTATCGGGATTTCTAAGATGGGCTGGGATAGTTATTTTTATTTTTGTTGCATATATTCAGTTTTCTCAGTTCATTTCATGTTTTTTGATTTTTCATCTTTTGAAAAGTATTTATGAGCTCTTTATCGTTTCACTGCAAATGTTGTATAATCTCTCAATTGTTTGTAATAATCATAATTTACTATGTTTGGTTAGTTTTAGATTCTGGGTGAGCCAAGGAGAATAAGGCTTTGTATATCGTACATACTTAAGTGGGGCATATTTATCAAAACTTGATTTGATACAGTGTACTGAATATTTCACTCTCTCATCAATATTTTTTCATGTAAAAAAATTGCTCAAGGTTTCTTTCTATTATATGATCCTGTAATTCATTTATGTTAATATTTTCCAATTGTCTGTAGTGGATGAATTTTGGTTTTATTTTACTTTTTTTTTAGTTTCACATAAATACCATCATGATCAGAAGAATCACAGTTATGAATGTCCGAGTTCATGACTAACCTTTTATTTGACGCGAGAATGATGTCAATAAATGTCGCACTATTTCTGTTTATTCTGGTGGGTGTGTATCAATAAGTTGTCAATTATAAATCTTCCATAAATTCATTTAATAGTCTGCAATTTTAGTTTTCTATCTTCAATACATTGATATGGAAGACACCCAAATGGAAAATATTTTCCGTTAGTGGCAGAGAATTTCGAAACTTCAAGTCGATGAAACATGAAAATACTGGCTTTACAAAAGGTTGAAGTCGGTGGAATGAGGTGTAAAGATGTTTTTATCGAACGTGTGTGTTTTATTGGTTGTACAATAAAAAAAGAGGAATATGACCTTTGATTAGCGATAATTACAGAACGGAGAGCACGGCGTTGACTTCAGATTCATGTTCTACACAAACGTATAAAACTAGCCGACCCGTGCCCACTTCGTTGGGTTGGTTATTTTTGTGATTGTGTATATTGTGTAGTTCTTAGTACTAAGTTTTATTAGGTTCAGTACAGCTACGTCTTGCGGGCGCACTCCAAAGAGCGTTTGAAAGAAGTCGAAAATGTTATAAACCCCTTTTTTACCCCGTTAGGCAACTAATTTCAATAAAATACGAAACAATTCTTCCATCAATTCTGTCGAGTCGAGAAATAGATTGTACATAGGAATCACGTTGTCCCATACAAACTTTGACTCCGTTTTTCACCCCCTTGAGAGTGGAATTTCGAAAAATCCTTTGGATGCGTACGTCATACAAAGAACACACCTTCCAAGTTTCGAGTACTAAGTTTTATTAGGTTCAGCACAGCTACGTCTTGCAAGCGCACTCGAAAGAGCGTTTGAAAGAAGTCGAAAATGTTATAAACCCCTTTTTACCCCGTTAGGCAACTTATTTCAATAAAATACGAAACAATTCTTCCATCAATTCTGTCGAGTCGAGAAATAGATTGTACATAGGAATCACGTTGTCCCATACAAACTTTGACTCCGTTTTTCACCCCCTTGAGAGTGGAATTTTGAAAAATCCTTTGGATGCGTACGTCATACAAAGAACACACCTTCCAAGTTTCAGACCTCTACGATCAGCGGTTTAGGCTGTTTGTTGATTTACCCCCAAAATAACTTTCTACCCCTTTTTAACCCCGTTAGGCGATTCATTTCAATAAAAAACGAAACACGTCTTCCATCTATTCTGTTGAAGAATGTTCATGCAAAATTTGAAGGAGATTGGACCTAGGAATCACGTCGTCCCATACAAACTTTGACACTGTTTTTGAACCCTTTGGGGGTGGAATTTCGGACAACCCTTATAGGATGCGTACGTCATACAAAGAACACACCCTCCAAGTTTCAGATCTCGATCGGCGGTTTAGGCTGTGCGTTGATTCATCCTCAAAATAACTTTCTACCCGTTTTTAACCCCGTAAAGGGATCCATTCCAATAAAATACGAAACACGTCTCTCATTTATTCTGTTGAAGAACGTTTATCCAACAGATTAGACCTAGGAATCACGTCATCCCATACAAACTTTGACCCTTTCTTACCGGATGTGTGCGTCCTACAAAGAACACATCCTCCAAGGTTTATGTCTCTACGAGCATCAATTTAGGCTATTCGTTGATCCATCAGTCAGATATTCAGGACAAAGCATTCTATATGGATAGATTAACAAGAACACCTGTTTTATTCGATCTTTATTTTATTCATTTCGGAAACCCAACAGAAATTATAATTAATTTACAATAATAGGGTTACGCTAAACTACATACTAATGCCAACATCGCAATTAGAAATAATAAAACATAATCATGTAGATATCAATAAAAGCTGATAGCTAATTAACAGTATTAACAAGAGAATCACGTCTTAACTTAGTTAAACAGTTTTTCCGCACACATGGTATAAGGATAAGTGAAATATATCGACTTCTAGAAAGTCATCATTGTATGTTTTTAATAGTCTATCTATTGGATAATTCAAACAATAGTTCGTTTTTTCTTTTTGCTACAAAAAACTGCAGGGGTTTTCTGGGAACCGAATTGTATATATTGAATGATATGTTTCTGCTTATATGAATGAGACCATCATTCAAATTATTGAAAACTTTAAAGAGAAATACTGCATAGGCCATTTTCCTACGATTTGAGAGACCATCCATTTGGTAGAAAGCAAGATTGCTCTCATACGATTCATAGGAACGATTACGGTGAAATTTGTAGTTGATATAATTTATGAACTTTTTTTGTACACTCTCGATGCGATCAATATAAACAGCATTGAATGGGTTCCAGATGATGGAGGCATATTCTAGATGGCTTCTTACCAGGAAATTATATAAGGCGATACACGATTTTTTATTGGTGAATTCTCTCGTGATTCTCATAATGAAGCCCAGATTCCTCAAAGCTTTTATGATAACTCCGTTAATATAAGCATCGAACCTTAATTTTGAGTCGAGGATTACTCTCAAGTACTTTTCCTGGTCAATAACGGGTAATAATTCTCCGTTCAAGGTTTAGTTGGATTTAAGAATGTTTGTTTCCCTAGAAAAAGTAATTGCAGAACATTTTTGCACATTCAACTGCAGCCAGTTCATTTCACAGAATTTGTATAAACGGACTAGATCTTCCTGAAGGAGAGTTTGTTGATGCAAGTTCTCAACCGATTTAAATAGTTTTAGGTCATCAGCAAACAGGAAAAAATTTATGTGATGGAAGCACTCGCCAATGTCGTTGATAAATGTGGAGAACAGCAATGGTCCCAAGTGAGACCCCTGAGGTACTCCAGTTGTTACATTTGTGTCAACTGATGTCACACAATTGATCTGCACAATTTGACTTCTGTTGAATAAACAGGATTCGATCCAGCGGAGTAGACAGCCATGCACACCGAAATTCTTCAACCTTATCAACAAGGTATCATAATGAACCTTGTCGAAAGCCTTGGAAAAGTCGGTGTACACGGCATTTACTTGTCTTCCAGGCTCCATTTCCTCCAGATTATTCTGACCAAACGGTAAAAGATTAGTGGTTGTCGAGCGTCTCCGGAAAAAATCATGTTGAAATATATTCAGTTTATTCTTGACAAGAAAAAATAATTCATCTGGGATAATATATTCAAATAATTTGCCACAAATGCAAAGCAGAGAAATACCTCTATAGTTTTCTACCAAGTTTTTTTGCCATTTTTGAAGATTGGCACGACACAAGCTGACTTCCATCGTTCAGGAAAAATTGACTGTTTCAGAGATTTAATGAATAACATAAATAACGGTTCAACCAGTGAAAGAGAACATGACTTTATGAATATGGATGGAATTCCGTCCGGACCACCTGATTTGGTAACATCTAGTTTATTAATGTGATCAGCAATTTGCTTCCTGGAAATGCTTTGTACACAAAAACTATCGTTAACAACTGGGATTCTCTCAATCATGGTGGGTAAATCACTTGCTATATAAACAAATGGAAAGAAGTCTGAGAAGGCGTCACATATGATTTGATCACCCTGTATACTTGAATTTTGGTAAGACATTTGAACTGTAATTTCTGACGAATTATTCTTTTTCTTATTGTTCACATATGACCAGAAGTGCTTCGTATTGGACTGAAGGTTTTCCTCGGTTTTGTTCAGATACTTTTTGTAATCAATATCTATTTGTCTTTTAACCTGTTTACGTAAGTTTGAGGAACTGTTGTAATCCGCTTGATTATGAAACTTTTTTCACCTTTTATGTGATTTTGCTTTTTGGTTTAATAATAGAATGCATATTTGAGAAAACCAGGTAGGACTTTTTGTGTTAATTAATTTGGTTTGTATGGTCTCTGAGATAAGCTTGTCTAATTCAGCATAAAAAATGTCCACACACTGATCAATATCATAATCTTTGAATTTATGAACCCAGTTGATATTTACTAGTTTTTCGTTTATAAGGTTATAGTTGGCCTTGTGAAATTGTAGCAGTTTGTAAGTTGATAGCGTCCAGATTGAAGTAAACATCTAAAGCAGGATGGTGAAAATTGTCTGGTACAAGTGCAGTGGCGGAGTTGCTGGTTGAAATATTCTTGATATATTATTTTTAGTTTAAAAGTTTATTATTTTCATTCAGTATGCCATTGAATTGGTTGAAGTTGAGCAGACTGTAAGTGTCAGAAATATCAATACCTTTAGCACTCCCAGCGTTAGGGAGAAAGCCACAATCCACATTATCGGGAACCCAATCCATGTCTGGCACATTGTAATCTCCAATTAAAATGAAAAAATCATTGTGGTGAGATAATGCTATTTCACTTACCCTATCCAAGTGTGATTTGAGATTATTTTGATTAGAATGAGGAGGTACATAAATACAGCAAACAACTTTTTATCACTGATATCAACATCAACCCACAAGTCCTCGCACAACCCAACAGCACACCAGTTTTTTTCCAGTGAACAGAAGTTGTTTTTCACTCCGATCAGAACACCTCCGCCATCTTTTTTTCCGCTGGTTCCAAGTTTCGGTCGTTACGATATACAGTGTATTGTGATGAAAAAAGTTCACTGGTATATATGGAGCTATTCAACCATGTCTCCGTGCAGATGATATCATAGTTCTCTTGCAATACGTTCAAGAAAAATTTTGGTTCAAGTCCTGTCGTATTCTGGTAATACAAACTCAACATTGATGATCTTAAAGATCTTGAGTGGTGTGTGCAGAATTGATGGAACTATTGAGAATCTTTCATTTCATTTATTTTGGATTCTTTATCAATCATGTTAATTCTCCCATTTGTGAAGTTTTTGACAAAAATCTTGCAATCACGTGTCCAACATCCTAAATTTTCATGTGTTTTGCAATGATCGCGAACTTTTTCACAAAGCTCTTTTCTCTGTTTGGTGAGATGGTCATTCAGGTAGATGATTTGTGGTTGACTGGAGGTGATGTGTATTTCAGTGGACTTCAGGCTTTTTCTTTGGCGAATAGATGCCAGTACAGAATCCTCTTGTCGTTTGAGGGCAAATTTAACGATTATATTTCTTGGCGTTGCTCTGTGACACCAGTCAATGGCATCTCTAGATATATTACAGTTCAGCACTTTTGTGATGTTCATAACAATGTCCATTACATTTTCATTGGGTTCTTCTGAAACACCCGATATTTCTATATTATATAGGCGTGAGTATTGCTGAAGGTCGTCTAATTCTGACAGCATTTCGTTGATATTTTGCTTTGTTACAATTATTTCCTTTGTGTTATTCTTTATTTCTCGCGTAGTCGCCTCTAGTTACCATAGAACTCGACAGATTTAACAACCTCTGCATTCGACAACTTCAGTGTTTTGATTTCCGCTCCGATGGAGTCCAATTTTTTCAAGATGAGGTCCATTGAGCTACTTTCATCGGCACCAGGAAGTTTGGAAAATTCAGCATTATTCAGACATGAGGAACAGTTCCATGAAATTCCGGTAATTGTTACTAACTTTTATGCCTCCCCCTCTATATGTAAACATTTGCTATAGAATCGCTTTTTGCAGGTATAGCAGGAAACCTTCACGCTATTTTGCGTATCGGAACGAGCACAAACAACACAGGTCTCCTTATCGTTCATCGCAAAAAACTCTCACTAGATGTATAACATATGGTTGATTATGTGACGAAAATGGCTCCCAAACAACTGATGAAAAAAAATGATTCTGCAATACAATGAACGCATTGTCTCATTGCTTCGAGAATCAGTATATAGTGAGAAATGATTAAGACCGTACTGTGTGGAAGTTTCAGTTTTGAGAATGACAGAAAAAAGGCCTCATTGCAGATTGACGCTGCGAATTTGACATACTTTCAAAATCTTCACGTAGGGTACCTATTGAAAGAAACTTTTCGAAATGAATTCATACGTGGATTAGCTAGCCTTTTTATTATAAACAGATTCACACGAAAGGAAAGCCCTGTAATGTTTGAAGAACACCGCGTGAATCAAGGAACAGGAGGTTCGAATTGACATTCACATTAAATTTTCGAAGTTTTTGAGCCTCAGAAAAGACCTCTCTCGGCAAGGAGTTCCAAAGTTCAGCTGTCCTGAGATCTCCAAGCTCACAACAAAGGGGGACAATTCTGTACTCGTCGAGTCATCTGTGTATATATTGCCAAGGGTGGAACGATTGATGATAATTCAGAAGACCGGCCGTGAAAATCTCTACAGAAGAGAGACAAGGCTCTGACCCTTGTACGATGCTCCAACGAAGTGAGCGAGTCAGTGAGTGAAGAATCACTAACAAGACGGATTGACTTTCTCTGAATAGAATAAAGAAGCTTCAATGAGAATATATATGAGAAATGAGAGCTATATTCTTAGGGGCCTTGCAGATCATTAGAAGCTGACGAGAAGTGTAGTATTTCTTCGCACGAAATAGAAATCCAGGCCTCTGAGAAGCACCCTTAGCGATCGATCTCACATGATTTTCCCATGATAGATTATTACCGATCATAATTTCTAGCATCGAGATACTTCATAGGAATAACTCCTGACATCTGGATGCTAGATAGATAGATCGGCTTCCTTCGACAAGAGACATGCCTAGGTTTACCAGTATTAAATTCCAGTTAATGCTACCCCATTCCAGTATTTTCACCAAGTCATAGTTCATTCTATTCACGGAAATGCTTCTTTGATTTTTTTCTCGTGCTGGTGTGGGGACTCTGGAAATGAAAGTAGTACGAAGAGTACGGTCTTCCGCAAAACTATGCACTGTACAAGATTTTTCCTCCAGCAAATCATTGATATGAACCAGAAACAAACTTGTTGCTAGAACTGAACCCTGTGGAATTCGCAAGTACTGGTGTCAATTAGGGGGCACACACTAAGTACAATTGCTGGGATTCCATCAGATCCGCAAGCCTTGTTTGTATTCAGGTCCATTAAAATATTTCTTAAATTTTGTTGGTGAAAAATTATTTCAGGCATATGACTGTCGACAGTCGTGATATTCGGGGGATCTTTTCCCGATGAGTTCAAGGTAGAATTTCCAGCAAACATATTGAGGAATATATTCGCTTTTTGTTGGGCAGTGGTTGCTTGTGATTCATCCTCTTCGGTTAAAGGGGGGGAAGAACTAGAAGTGAAGTTTTCAGTGACAGCAAATTACCAAAACAATCGAGAACCGTTAGGACATTCAACAAATCTTGAACGTATTCTATGATTATGTGCTTCTTTAGCAGCTTTAGTTGTTCAATTAAACATATTTCCTGCGTGAACATACTCAGATCTCGTTTCTCAACTTGGATTTTGGCGCCAGTGAATGAATGCCCCTTGTTTGAATGTGACAGCCTTACAGCTGCTTTTATTGAACCATGGTTTTTCGGACTGTGGTGTCTTTGTACTATTTAGAATAAAATGTATCAATTCCCAGAATGACGGTATTACATTTCTTGAGCACAGATGAAAAACACCCCCTCCTCCAAGGAAAATCAGAGGAAAATATTCCCAGTCGGCTGACTTGTAATGCCAGTTCGACGTGACTTACCATTTATTGGAGCTGAATACGAACAAGTGGTCAAAGTATTATCAGAATTACCCATGGGGGTGAATTTTGATCTGATAAAGATTAGGACGGGTAGTGAGGAACACGTCCAGTGTAATGACAAATTCAAGATTACGAGTGGATTGATCTATCTGTTGTTCCAGATCATCTGCCTCTTCCTCTTTCATCTTTCGAATTTTAGCCATGACGAATTATGTACATTTGAATCATCCAATATGGTGACTTCAGCAGCTGAATGGTTTTCTTTGATGAAATGGAACTTTTCAGGAACCGGCAGGGGCAAAAACAAAAAAACCCCAAACAGGAATAATAAAAAAAAAAAAAAAATCTAAAAAAAAAAAAAAAAATAAAAATCTACAAAAAAAAAAAACAAAAAAAAAAAAAAACCATCCAAAAATAAAAAAAAAAAAAAAAAAAAAAAAAAAAAAAATCATTAAAAAAAAAAAAAAAATAAAAAAACAAAAAAAAAAAACAAAAAAAAACAAAAAAACATAAAAAAAAAAAAAAAAAAAAAAAAAAAAAAAAAAAAAAAAAAAAACAACAAAAAAAACAAAAAAAAAAAAAAAAAAAAAAAAAAAACAAAAAAAAAAAAAAAAAAACGTAACAAGAAAAAAAAACTACTGGCAATAATCAAGGCTGTAGACTAGTTCAACAAAAATCTGTACGGAAGGGAGTTCCTCATCAGAGTAGCAAAGTGGATTGAGAAGTTGAACCAGTATCACTTCAGGATAAAACATCCACCAGGAAGATTGCATAACAACGGGGATGCCTTGTCTAGAAGACCTTGTTCGGATACTTGTAAGCACTGTGAGCGAATTGAACGTCGCGAAGGAATCAACCAAGTGAGATTGATGGTAGACGACATTTGGACCACAGCAAAAATGCGACAAGACCAGGAGAGCGACCCGAACGTTGCAAAAATTTTGAAATGGAAAGAAAATGGAGCGGAAAGACCCACCTGGAAATACATCTCCGATCGATTACCAACGTTCAAAGCATTGGGATTCCTTGATTGTTGAGAATGACCTACTGAAGGGGGCTTGGGAATCAGCCGATGGCCAGAAAGTAAGTTCCCATATCGAGAATAGAGGATGTATTGTTAGAGATTCATGGTGATATATATATATATATATATATATATATATATATATATATATATCAATACGTAAGTCACATCCTTCGAATTGTTCTAAAATTGTTCGTTTCCGTTAACCAGCTGACGAACGTCAACCCTCAGAAGTCGAAACTTGTGCGAGCAATGGATCAACGAGGCCTTACCTTTTAACGTGCGATTACCCAGCACGGTGGCCCGGCGAGGATTCGAACCCCGGCCTTCCGCTTGATAGGCAGATATGCTAACCACTACACTACCGACACCACCGATGAACTAACACATGTCAAATAATTCTTTTTATCATATCGACATATGAACAGTCAGTTTGAACCTTCATTTTCCTCACCATTTACTAAGAAGGTGTACTCACTTTCGTCAGACATATCGTACAAAGTATTTCATACTGCCATTTTCGGTCCAGATGAATTACAGGTACATTTCGTTTTGAGGCGACGTTCATTTTCTCTTGGAGTTGATAACATGAGTTCATTTTCGTTTCTTTCTTTAATGTTTTATACCGTTTTTTGAGATATTTCAAGTGCATCTGCAATTCTCTGAATTACAGTTGATTAACGTTATGACACTTCTTTTCTGGTTTCCATGGTTAACTCTTGAACAGCTTAAAATGGTAAAGGTCCTCCATGCGCACTCTTCTTTTCAAAATAATCGAACAAGTTCAACACAAATTCTTGTGCTTGTGAATGGAAAATACTAACAGATATAATCTAGAAAGGCGTACAAATATATTGTGAATGTTTTTGGCCTGTATTATTTATATGTTTGAGTAATGTTTTTTTCTCTCATTAGGGCTTCCACACTTCCGATTACTGTTGTGTGAATATCCCGGTAATGCGGAATCATAGTCACAAATGTCAATTATGAGGTTCGAAATCTTAAAGAATGTTGGGAATAAAACATTTTATTGTACTCACTTTGATAGTAATGATACCGAAAGACGTTTAGCTTTGAA
The DNA here is from genome assembly GCA_032362365.1 of Zygogramma bicolorata. Lineage (NCBI taxonomy): Eukaryota > Metazoa > Arthropoda > Insecta > Coleoptera > Chrysomelidae > Zygogramma > Zygogramma bicolorata. The sequence goes on from JAVJAQ010005147.1 coordinate 506,236, forward strand.
AAAAAGCTGTTTTGTGATATATTCGTCTACAAAACAAAGTACAACTGACGACACACAAGTCTCCACTGACAGCCAACAATGACGTGATAGATGGTACTGCGCTAGTCAATATCATGTCTTGGAAGTTTGGTTGAAATGTGAAACAGTCGGTTTCATGGCCTTTTTTTTTTTACTGTTTTGAGTATTAATCGTTCATCATAATTTTATCTGCAGAAGACAAATACTAACGAATTTTGATGTGCTCATAGCGGTTGATGATGAAGAGATATTACTTAGGGGGTGTGCGATATCTTTGTTAAATTGATGACGCATGGGTAAGTTAAAATAATTGTAGTGTAGGTACTTTCATATCCGTTTTCAACCCAATGACTGTTCGACAATAGAGTGATAATACAGAAACAGTTGAAGTCAATCTTAGTCTTTCGAAATTATTGAACAACCTTTTCTTCTATGAATAAAAACTAGAGAACATCGAGTCCCTCCTAAATTATGAGTCTTCAACATGTATTTAGTATGTGTAAAATTTCATTTGACAGGAAATATCAGTGAATGCCCAGAAAACTTTTTATCCAAAAGGGAAGGATTTGTTGAAATTTCTGCCTTGTGGGATCGAATGATATTAATCCGGCACTGCCTCTCTGAGAATAATAAGTATTTTTAAATATATTCGATACTAACCATAAACAGGTTCGGGTCGGTAAGAAATCCTTATCAAACTACGGTCTTCTTCTAAAATGAATATCTCATCTTTATGGGTAGCTACATTCAAAACACTGCAAATTCAAGCAATGAAATATTAATTTTCACACATTTCATAACTTAATACCTCCTCAGTTGTGTAATGGTAGATAAAATGGTCATTTCTTGAGGATCTAGTATATAAACAACATCATTGCTATATGTTAAAAGCAGCTCTTCATTGAAAGGTAAAAGGATTCCAAAAGCAGCCTCTTTTTGTGGCTTCAGAGATCGCAAATTTTGAGAAATAGGATTTATTATTGGAACTTCAGGATATTCTTTAGTGAGCAGTTCCTGTATGAAAACCGATGAAAACAAATCATTCTTATCAGAAAAATTACGCATGCTACACTTACCTTAAAGAGTAGAGTTTTTCGAACATTTCCTTCAATATCAGATATCCACAATCTTAGTCCAGGTCTTGTACAGTACAAAAATTCATCTGATGGTTTGCCACCATGCTGAAAGATGATTCCTCCGAAACTACCAAGCCTAAAAGTAAAAATAGGCTCCAAATTTCAATGATTTCAATAACAGGAAGATGCGTATTAAAAAAACAGAGAATAGATAAGTGAAACACTGTTTCAATTGACTAGAAAATTCGTTAATTTCCCCAATCGTCTATTTTGAAATATTATCAATCGTTCAACCCTTACTAATTTCATTGTAATAATTATTTGTTGCAATGGAATTGAAATTCAGTTCATTTCAAATATAACATTCCTTAAAGGAAATATGTTCCACTATAATTAAAACTATTCTTTCAGAAAATGACTATTTTTTCTATTTGAGTTACATACACTTTTCTATCTTTTTTTCCAACTTGACGAACCTCCCATTTATCAAGTTTGTGGCAAATTATGCTCCGATAAGTTGTGGAAACCAGAAGTTGCTGTTTTTTATAGCTAAGTTGAACTACTTCATAAGTTTCATTCAAAATCTCTACTGATTTGCAGATATGCTGAAACAAAATTACACGTACTTCGGATATTCAGTATAAACGACAAGCTCCTCACCATATAAAAATCTATTTCTGTTGATACTATACAGCCATTTCTGTCTCCAGAAAAAAGTTTCATGCCATTCTTCGACCATTCGATAGCACTGATAGGGGCTTTGTGGAGATCCATCACGGTATACCTCTCTACTTGTTTATTTTTTGGTTTCAGATTTTCTGGTATAGATTCAGAATGTGATTTTGGAATTTGAAATATACTGATATTTCCACATTTGTTGCCGCAAGCCACCATGTAATCCACTGTTGATACAATTTTTAAGGCAGTTATTGGAATATTGTTCTAGAAAATTAAGATCAGTGAGAAAAGAAATTTGTTTTATGTACAAAAACAAATAGGTTAATACTAAAATATTTGCCTAATTTGAACCTACGTTGCAATTGCAATGGATCATAGTTTTTAGTTTGATATAATCTAGGACAAGCTTGATGATTTAAAAATAGGAAATGACGTTTGTGAATTATCAATATGAAACTGGCAGCTAAAGATGTTTTTATTGTTTATCTCCTGACTGATACCTTGAGAACCAAAAACTACAGTGGAGGTTTTCACAGATGGTTGAGTATGCGCCATCTGAGATGTCGGCGAAAAGCCGAAAACCAATTCCAACATATCAACGGATAAACTCGCAGCGCAGGCAAGAGGATTCTATTTCCTGCGCCCATCTAAAGATATAATACCCAACGAATCACAAGTAATATATGGAATTTGCCCGAGGACATACATATAATAGAACTTCAGTGTTCAACCTTTCGGAGCAAAGTTGAAATAATGTACAATTTAAAGAGGAAGACCAATGCTTCACATTGTAAATAAGTACACACACATACACATGAATATACATATACCTCCATACGCTCTTCCTACACGACTATAATAGTAAAAATAAAAGTATTAAACACGTAAATATCTTAAAATTGTCTAAAATCACGCACTGTACCTCAATATAATATGGAGTTGTCGTTCCGAGGAGCTTCGAGAAATTCATTGATGGAAATAAAAACAATATTTTAATAATAGTAATTTGCATTTTCTCTTGAATAATCCTAGTGGAAGTTGTTCTAGACTACCTGGTTATTTTTTGTATAAATGCAGTTCATGCGAGTTATTCCTGGACACGTCCAGTCGATAGAAAGGTATTTTGATCAGATTCGCTGATCTTGTATGATTATAAGATTCAGATACGTTCGAACAACAATTTTTGTTTAAATGAAAATATATCACGGCATAACAGACAAACAGGCAAGGTAGAGGCAAGGTGCCATATTTTTCGAAAATTGGCTTGCAGTCAGCATTGAGGTCCGAACCAGCTATAATCCTCATTGTTTTTTTGTAGAGCGAATATTATCAGAGCGTGGCTTGAGTTCCCCACAGAAAATCACAAACTTGACCTGAGAGTGTATTTCGTGATAAGTCGCATGCAAGCCCGGAGCGATCAAATTATCGGTTCTCTACAGGAACGATTGGCAATCGCATACCGCGTTTCAATGATTTCTTGTATATCAATATCTTGAAACAAAACATTATTCTGAATGAAGTAACTGTGAAAAATACTCCTCAAGATGTCTATTGAGTGCTGATATTTTTGGCAACTCCTCACGGGGAAGGTCGAAAATCTAGACTATCATTTATTCGCTATAGAAACTCGTTTAGGGTGGGCTGTCATGGGACAACCACAACCACAGTGTAATATCAAAAATGAAATGATTTTTTCGGGAGTTACTAATTGTTCATTGGCGGATTTATGGACCTTAGAATATCTAGGAATAAAAGATCCAGCTGGAGTGGAGACTAAGGATACCATTGATGAGCAAACTATGGCAACTACGTCTCCTCTCAAATACTAAGAAACTTTCGAGTCTTGATCGATTTGAGGAATATGAAAAGGCATTACTGGAATGGGAGAAATTGGGCATCACAGAGGAAATAAATGACAATCGGGAAAGGGAAATGGTGAGAATCTTTTTCATCATATACCTCACCTTGCTCTTATAGGGGAATCAAGTAGATCAACTAAAAATCGACCAGTTTTTGATGCTTAAGCAAAAGATTTCAATGAAAATTCATGGAATAATTGTTTACAGTCTAGGCCTAATTTGATAGAAATCTACTGAAGTTCAGAATAGTAGCTATAGGGGTCACAGCTGATATTGAAAAAGCATTCCTCCAAATAAGTATTTTTCCTCCTGAGAGGAATTTTTCAAGATTTTTCTGGTGGCATAATTATAAAGAAAGTCAAATGAAAGTATATAGACATTGGAGTGTCGTTTCCGGGGTGAAACCGAGCCCATTTCTGTAAGCCGCTACAGTAAACCGCGACTTATCTCTTGTACCAGAAAATTTAAAAGAAACTACCGAAATATTTTATATCGACAATTGTATCGCAAGTTTCAATAATGAATCGGAATTGGAAAAATTCATAAATGAATCGAAAGAAATAATGTTACTAGGAAATTTTATCTTGAGGGGTTATATAAGTAATATAGAAAATGTCCGCAGTGAAGTATAATATAAAACTTCTTTTTTGGGGACGGCATGAAATATCAAAGAAGACCCGATATTTTGTGATGTTGATTCATTCAGTGAGCTACAAAATATACCTAAAACTCGACGTAGCTTATTATCTGTAGCGCAAAACGTTTTCGATTCTATTGGTTTTACATGCCCATTTAAGGTCACAGCTCATTAGAGCCACCCGGCACCCGGCACCCACTCGGCACCGCCTCGCCTCTTGCGGCTAGTATTCTTTATGTGGACTTGTATGGGTATGCGCTCACTATATCAACTCCGTAGCGTCACCGGATCGCCTCGGTCGTAAGCCCTCCACGCGCGGACGGCGGGTGGACCACTCGCTGACAACTCGCTGCTCGCCTGCTTGCCTTGCGTTGACTGCGCGTTGCCAACGCACGGGTCCCGAGTGGAATGCGCGGTGCGCGGTGGGTGCCGGGTGGCTCTAATGAGCTGTGACCTTTACTTTGATTCTAAAGCTCTTATAACAAGAAACGAGGGAACTGAAATATCATTAATCGATTCGACAGTTGGTTGAAAGATACTCATTTTTTACGTTCATGTTGTATTCCTAGACCACTAGGAATAAACAGATCCTTTGAAAGGGAAAATGCGTCTATTCACGTTTCTTGCGATAGTGGTAAGGTTGCATACGCGACTTGTGTATTTATACGGATAAAAACAAAAGAAAGTTTTTCTGTGCGATTGCTTCAAGCCAAGTCCAGAATTGCACCTAAAAATATTACAATTCCACGAATAGAATTACTAGCTTGTATTATTTGAGTCAAATTAGGACAAGCAGTTGAAAGTTCGTGAATTTAGCAATATATCATCATTTTACTGGACAGACTCTAAGGTAGCGTTGACATGGATAAGAAACAAAGGTACTCGGAAAACGTTCGTCAACAATCGAGTTGAGGAAATACATTCCGTTACTATAGAGCCGTGGAATCACGTTCCTGGTATTTTAAATCCAGCTGACGTGGCTTCTCGAGGCTGCTCTAGTGAATTCCTTGTCGGAAATAAATGGTGGGAAGGCCCCCAGAGTGATTAAGAGGTAACACCAAAAATTGAGCCAATTCAGTTCTGGTATACTCAGAAAAAGACGTGGAAGTTGAAAGGAAACGAACAGTTTTAACTAATATTACTTATGAAAATGATTTTTTAAGAACATTTCGAAGGGATCTTTCAATAATCCAGAACAGTTAACCCAGGAAGAATTAAGAGATGCAGAAATATCAATCAACAAAGCAACACAGAATGGAAGTTTCAGACATCAATTCAAATCAAAGAACTTAGAATTTTTCAAATTCCCAATACTTTTTCCACGCGATAATATCCTAGGTAGAGGCTAATATTTGAATATAATCAAATCAATCATCACGTTGGGGTTCAAACATTACTTGGCATTTTGAGGGAGAAGTTTTGGATCCTGAGAGGGAGAAAAAATGTAAAAACAATAATTTCCAAATACGTAATGTGTGAAAGTTTCAATAGTAAATTCGTGGATACACCCATGGTACCTTTTCCAAAAGATAGAATGAATCAATCTGCAGCTTTAGAAATTTCTGGAATTGATTTCGCAGGGCCACTAATTCTGAAGGGGGGTAAAAAAGTATGGCGGAATGAACTATATCGAGATATAGAAACAATATGAACTATATTTACCAAACTATGTTTAAATAAATCTCAACAAATACGTACTGTTTACAGATATATTTGCCTTAACATGAACCTACAATGAAGTGAATGTAAATTAAAATGGACTAGAAAATAATATTGTTACGATAATTCCTTCGGTTCATCGATTAAAACTCCGAACAACACTTCACTACTTTTATTACAACTCTTTATCACAATACAATACAATCACTTGAACTGCTCCGCTGACTATCCAACGCTCTGTACTAAATGCTCTGATAAACTGTATCTAACACAAACTCTCTCCAGTAAGCTCTCAATAACACTACCAAACTCTCTGAATAAAGACTGTCTGTGCTAACTCTGCTCCGCGATGAAGTGTCTCTCGTATATATATATATATATATATATATATACCCGCTCACACAGTGGAGAATCCTCCAGATGAATCCCGACGGTCGAACATTCCACAATTGACGCGACATCTCTCGTAAACGATCTTCTGTCGAACCGCTACACTAACCAGCACCTATAAGCGACAGGGCCGGCACCAGGAGATTCGAATGAAGGACCAGGCAGCCAGCTTATGGTGAAATGGGCTTCGGTGAAATTTAATGAAGTGTAAGTATATTGTAGTTAGATACTAGATAGATAAATTTCTGAAAAATAGCATCCATGGGCCCAACTCAATCCTACGACTAGTTTCAGAGATACAAGGTGTTGAGGTTGGGAAATAATCATTTTCTAAGAGCAAGTATTTCTTATTTTCTTCAATCTATCAAGAACTTTTTCCTGTGATAGTGTTCTAATGACATTAAATATCGGTCCCTCATGAAAAAGTTTAATTTCCTACAGGGATACTCAAAAATTTAAAAAACGAAGCGTTGAGTTGAATTATAATTCAACTTTCAGAAAGTTCAATATCTGGCTGTATTTGCTTCTGGTTGGTTTATAATAATAAGATATGCAAACATTTTTAATAGGGCTAGTCAGAAAGTTGATCGCCCCTGAAATAAAATTTCATATATTTTGTACTGCATGTTAGTAGGTGACATTAAGTCATTTTGAAATATAAAATATATATGTGATATACACATTCAAAAGATATGTGTGAAAGAAAATCCGAGATTCGATTTTTTTTGGAAATCACCCTGTTATTAAATATTTTCTCGGTGAATTTCTGTAATACGTTCATATCACCTTTACTTCCAGTTTGTTGGTTGGATGAAGTTTTGTCATCTTGCTATGATCAGTTTATCTCGACAATATAATGACAAGCCTATCATTATTTTCTCCATATACGGGTGTCCCGTGAAGACCACGTCAAACTGAAGGAGAATCTAGTCACCTGCTATTCCCCGTTTGAAAGTCTCACCGTTTTTGACACATTTAATTTTTATAAAAATTATGAATTTTTGCCCTTCTCACTGGGATATTGTTGAATAATTATTCTAACTTATTGTTTTTATTAGAGATTTTGGGAGTCGTTTTTTTTCATGAAGTTCAGCCCATCGTAGTGAAAACAAAATGTACTGAGCTACTGCTGCATACTACATCAATGAATTGCCTATTTTATGGTGATTTCAAAATGGTTTGATACAGGAGATTTGTAATCGTAAAAACAGATATTGCCATTTATCTCCAGAAGAAGTTTCTGACAAAATATCAATCGACGGTTTTTATTTGATTTCTTATTGTAGGTTACTTTTATTTTCTATGACATTATAATAGTCCGGGAGGTAGTGTCACTTTTAGACAAGTCATTTTATGCACAATGCAATTCACTCATTAAAGTTGTTTCCATATACCTGAATACTAAAACGACCGTCAGACTCTCCAGTAGCGGTGGGTATAGTCGGAGGAAGCTGCTAAAGATAACCAGTTATTTGAAAAAAAAAGTGATTTTATGCACTCCATAATTTTCAAAGTTCATTATTCTCAAGGTATCTTGAACTAATAAAGTCGTCAGACCCTGATCTGCGGGTGGATTGTTCGTCAGTCACGTGTAGTAACGTATCCTGAATTTTGAAAAAAAAAGTAATAGTATGCAGTCTGAAATTTTTTTAGTTGACAGTTTATATCATAAAAAGTACGAATTTAATCATCAGACGTCATGGAAATAGTGGAAAACCCGTCAGTCGAGCAATCGAAGTGGATCTCAGCTGTCGGAAAAATCGGCGCGCGACATCTTTTGCGGTCCAACTGACGGACTTTCCACCACGTTCATGTCGCCTGACGATTATATTTACTTTTTATACTCAAAAAACTATCTCTGAAAAAAAAATTCGGGATGCATACAATGACTTTGATAAGATAAATGAAAGATAATAGATTTATCATTAAAGATTGAAAATGATTATCAATATTATGAAAATGATTGTAAATTTTAATAGGTTTCGTGAGCAATAATTTATTTTTTAAATAAAATATGAATGAAATCGTATAAAAAAAGTAATGAAAATGTGGAAAATTATTATTCTGATTCTTCATATTCGCTATCAGAATCACTCGCGCCCAGTGAACTCTCATCGCTGCTGTCTTCCAACCCGCTTTCATCGCAATCTTCATCTTCATCGTCGTCTTGCGATTGTGTTCCGTCTAAATGATATGAAAAAATGTATTAATATGAAGTGGAGGTTGAAGATTAACAATTCAATGTCAGAGGAAAGTATGATAAATACCTATAATATTATCGTTTCCATCTTCGATTGAGTTCGTGATGCTATTTATCGAAGGCAATTGATCTCCTTCGAACCATTATTTGAAAACGTATCTGTTATCCTCCTCTTTCCATCCATAATCAGTTGGAGTTGAATGAGTTGGTGTTTGTTGAGATGCGTGAGTCCACAATTGAGCGATATAACTGCTCCTCAATAATTGTTGTTGCAATTCTGAATGACACGGTGGAAGAGTAGAGCCCTCGAATGTTTTATTAACTTTTGAAATATCTTCATTTTCATTAACCTTGTATGTTTCCATGAATGCTGCTACCTGAGATAAATTTACATTATTTATATTATTGAAACCATACATACGGCAAACAAATTCTTCCAATACTGCAAAATCGTCATGGGAGTTTGGGTGCAACTCTTGAGATAATTGAATGAAAGCTTGTATATAACGGTTTGATTTCTTTAGTGAATCGAACGTTCTTCTCTTTCCTCTTCTGAAAAACGCAGGAAAAAGTATATTGTTACGATATCTCCCTTTGGAAAATCTCAATTCTGACACCACTGTTACGATTTCCTCGGGTTCGTCAATTAAAACACCAAACAACACTAAACTCCTTTTATTATAACTCTCTATCACAATACAATACAACAGAATCACTTAAATCGCTCTGATAACTTTCCAATGTTCGCCACTAAACTCTCTGTACTAAAAATTCTGCCGTCGGCGTGCGCGCTCCCGCTTTTATACGCTCGCTCATACAGTGGAGAACCATCTAGACAAATCTTCACAGTCGAATCTTCTGGATGAGCCGCGATCACGCGAGTATAATCGTTCCTGGAATCACGCACTAATTCGCATCGATAGGCGGCAGGGCCGGCGCTAGCACATTTCGTTACAATATTAAACCATACATTATATATGAATTGAACCATATAATACCTAACATATAGAAATATACAAAACGCAATAAAATTATTATCCTACTTGGTAAGAAACTACTCATAAACAACTATTGAATTGAAATGATACTTACCTTGGACCTGCCGATGGTTCCAATAAAGATTCATCATTTTTAATAACTCTATACTTTTTAGGTAGAGCTGTAAATATTCGGTAGCACTGAGAATGATACAACCCAATCGGAAATACATCTGCAGCTAATCTCACTTCATTCATATATAATTGATGTTCTTGTCGAATATTCAGTACATTTTTACATTGCAAGAGTGTTTACTGTAAAAGACCTCAGAGTTCCACTTTTTTTGGAGCAGAAAACACAAAATGGTTTTGAATCAGCCATGCTTCACACACTTAAGACTTGATGACATCAGCGGCAATGCGCAAACCAACCGAAACAGCTACTGTAGACCCTTAAGATGCTTTGTAGAATGATGGGCATGGCCCAGCTCTTCAGGTTGACCGACAGTCATTCGAAATCTGAAGTTAAGCAACGCCGAGCGCGGTTAGTACATGGATGGGTGACCATGCAAGAAATACCGTGTGGAAAGCCCGTACAGCTGCAGCAAAATAGCATATCATAGCTCGCAGGCAATATATCAATGAGCACAAGATATATTGAGGATATGCCGTCCTTCGGAGGGGACGTCAATCCGGCGGTCCCGAGTCCATGGATGTTGGGCTCGATAAAGATCCCTACCTCTGGTTGGAATACCAGAGGGTTCGGCAAAATTTCCGGATGGGGGAAGTGTGCTCACCGGCATCGGTGATTGGCCTTAGTAGCGGAAATAGGCCGATGTTAAAGAAAGAAAAAAAAAGATGCTTTGTAAACACGGCTTCTCTAGTAAGGGATATAGAAGAAACGGAGCAGGTTGTCGAATCCTATTACTCTACTATTCGTTTCGAAAACATCAAGCACCAGTTTAATAAAAATTATGCTAATGATTTTTTTAAATTATTACTTTATACTGAATTGTAATTTTATTTGTTATTATTGATACGACATTAACACAGGAAAATCTTATTACAGTCATTGTATTCATCCTGAAACTTTTTTCAGAGATAGTTTTGTGAATATAAAAAATGAATATAATCGTCAGACGACATGAACGTGGTGGAAAGTCCGTAAGTTGGACCGCAAAAGATGCCGCGCGCCGATTTTTCCGAGAGCTGAGATCCACTTCGATTGCTCGACTGACGGGTTTTCCACTATTTCCATAACGTCTGACGATTATTTTTCTACTTTTTATGCTACAAACCGTCAACTAAAAAAATTTCAGACTGCATACTATTACTTTTTTTTTCAAAATTCAGGATACGTTACTACGCGTGACTGACGAACAATCCACCCGCAGATCAGGGTCTGACGACTTTTTTAGTTGAATGTACCTTCAGAATAATGAACTGTGAAGATTATGGAGTGCATAAAATTACTTTTTTTTTTTTAAATTACTGGTTATCTTCCGCAGCTTCCTCCAACTCTACCCACCACGGTCGCGCGATCTGACGCTCGGTTTGGTATTTCGTAACATAAAAACTACTTAATCGATTGAATTGCATTGTGCATAAAATGACTTATAAAAAAGTGACAGTACCTCCCGGACTATAATCATTCAGTTTAATTGCCAATATGTTTTACATAGACTATGTCCTTTAAAACCCCAGTAAGCAAAATCTAGAGGATTAAGGTATGGTGAACGGGAGGGCCACAAAATGTCACCTCATCATTCGATGGGGACAACTTTAATTCGAATATGCAGTTACTTGGCGACCTTAAATCATTATAGTACATGTTCAACATGGTGAACTACTTCGCGTATAGAGGCCCTACATTGACACAGAAAAAACTTTTTCACTGCCCTTAACCCTTTCCCACGATTTTACTTGTCATCTGAATTTGACGTTTTTCGTTATATTATACCAAATACAAATCAAGTCATCAAAAGGTAACCCATTGAAACTTTTCCTAGATACTAAAATCAATTTTCTTCTCCTGAAGATGCTAACCTTGTCAGAGAAAAGCGCGTCGAGTGCAAAAATATCAGTTAGGTGTTAGGTAATTGGTCTCATCTACAAAGAGTTTCGAGAATACCATAAACTCAATATATTTTTGTACGGGATTCGTTTCCCCCCCCCCTCTCTCTCTCTCTCTCTCTCTCTCTCTCTCTCTATATATATATATATATATATACATATATATATATATATATATATATATATATATATATATATATATATATATATATATATATATATATGATGCGTTGTTTTTTCGGGTTTCATTCCGTGATGCGTTGTTTTTTCGGGTTTCATTCCGTGTTCTGTGGTTTTGATCCTCTGAAGGATAATTCTCACAATGTTTAGGCAAAGTCTCATTTGCCATCTTCTAGGTGATGTCTAGAGTTTCGATCTCCGAACTCGAGACTTTGCCGAAACGTTGTGAGAATTATCCTTCAGAGGATCAAAACAAAAAATATATATATATATATATATATATATATATATATATATATATATATATATATATATATATACATATCACAAAAAAAAGCTTTCAATCAAAATAAAGATTTTTTTAATATTTTATATTTTTCATTGATACTGTTGGTTAAAGCCCTAATTTAATTTCGAAAGGGTAAAAACCTTTCAAAGTTATGGGTCTTTCAAATGGCTACAAATTGAATAGCATTTTCAGACGGCCAGATATATCTATTCAAATCGAATTTCATTTGGATTTTTTCTTCTATTTCCAATATTCTGTCAATGTACCAATTGTCATGGTAGGCAACGGTGTAATGCTGTTCACATGAAAGTTTTATATCTATTTTTGTGATATCTTCTCTCAGAGGTTTCACAAACTTCACTGTCATCACATAGCGGTGATGAAAGTGATTCATCATCTGTGAAAACGGGTAATGTTCCCTTTTTCTTCTGTTATGGTTTTCTCCAGATGACGGATTAGAAGATGTTCCTACTCGTACTTGGTATTGCAGTTTCCGTTATCTTCGGACCTCTTACACGTATTGATCGATCAGTACTTATACGTGAATTTTTCTGGTTCAACAGCCAACACAAAGTACTTTTAATGTTTTTACTTTTTGTATTTATTTCTACGAAGCCATCAGGAACCTTTCCTTCTCTGGAATATGCAATCAAAATCAAATTCAGTTCTATAATTGTTGATGTATCTTCATCAATAAACTCTTCTTGTGACTGTTCTGTGGTAAAATCATGATCGACTTCACCTAAAAAATAAGAAACCAATCAAACCAGATCATGAAACGGAACTATGATTTAACTTACGGCATGATTCTGAATCACTCTTATCGAAATTTTCATCGCATTTACCTCCTTTGTATACTTTCACTTTATCTTTAAAAACTAGGACAAAATCAACTATACACATTTGAAATTTTTTCCACTCTACATTCTCAAAACAAAAATCTCAATAGCTACAATATTGCATCACCTCTTAGTCAGTGGTCTCTATTATTGCATTAATCTCATGATAATCGATCATCTGATTCTTTTCTGCCATATTCTTTATGGTTGCAGCGGAACCCATCTTTTGATTGCATTCTCTCGGAAATATGATACTTTGTTCTGGAAACAAGAATGCACCATTTAGGACACGTATCTAGCGTAACTGAAGTCACCCAACCTAAATAACACATATATCATTCATAACTTGTACCCTATATAAACGATGATATCTAACATACTAAAATTGACAACGGTTGAAAATGTCGAAGTCATAGAGCCAACTGTTCGAAGTGCTTTTTCGCATAGCAGAGAGTTCATTAGCCAAGGCCAAAAAATGACTGGCTCTTCAAGGTAATAGCACTTCAATGTTAATAAAATAAGAGCAGGAGCATTGAGTTCCATACATATGTATGTATTCAGAGAATTAAAATTTTTTGGAAACTGAGACCATTGTTTTTCAACCAGCACCTCCAAATCCTTAAGAAAAAAACTACAACCAAATTTTGGAAATTCTTCTGATTCTTTTCAAGAAACGCCTCTAATATATTACTTATGAGAAACAGATATGTAACAACATTTCATTTTTTCTGTGTACATGCTAATATAAATTATACAGTGTATTCGAGTAAATCCAACAGTCGTTATCTGTGGCAAAACTTCGCACTAGCCATTTTTTATTTCACATTAATATATCCCTTTGCTGTACATTCTCACGAGTTCCCCCAGTAAGCTGAGCCTTGTGCGGGCAAGGATCAGCTGATCATTTTCGGTGCCGAAGTGCTCTGGGGCGTCTTACCGAATTTCACGGTAGCGCATTTGCTATTTCAGCTGTAGGGAAACCCAGAAAAAGCTACATTGCTACCGGGTCGGTTGATGTATTGGTTTTCGGGGGTAAAAAATCGATCTAAATAGGTTTCATTTCTAGAAAACGTCGTGTTATCTGTGTTTTCAAGCAGAACATCGCAATTTTTATTTCAAATTTATATTTTTGCTGTACATTCTTACGAGTGCGCCCAGAAAGCAGAGCCTGCGGGCAAGGGTCGTTTAATCATTTTGGATGCGAATCGATCAGGGGCGTCTTACTGATTTTCACCAAGCCGGTCAGAAAAATTCTGTCCCGACCGCGGTTCGAACCAGCAGTGAAATAGCCAACTTGAATATACGGACCGCGCCTTAGACCACTTGGCAACACCGACCGACATAACCAGTTCATATTTTTCCATTATTATGACGGTAAGATCAAAAACTATTATCCATATTTCATCAGTATGTAATTCGTATCTGAATATAATTTTCAAAAAACACGATTTACCAAAAACAATATATACCAAGCAAAGCTTGGTCAGGTACTTATTATGGAAGGTGTGTTAAATATTTTTAATCCAGTGCTCGTACAAGTTTCGATTTCTGAGGGTTGACGTTCGTCAGCTGGTTAACGAAACGAACAATTATTGAACAATTTTCAGAACAATTTAGTAGGTACCTATGTGAATAATCGTAGAGAGAAGTTACCCTGCCGCTTTATGCTATGGCCTTATCAGCAGTCTATCTGGTGCGATCACTGTATGAAAACAGTTTCTAGGGTGCAACAAATGTTTTATTTCAAATAAATTCAAATATGTTTCCCTATAATGCTCGACCTTGTGTTTGAGAGACTAATATCATTAAATAATCATGTCTCCTCTATGAATTATACGTTTCATTTTTCAGAAAACGCTCACAGTGAACATTCTCGAAATTAAGGTGGTTTAATATCGATAATAGACATCAATAATATCTGAAATCCGGCAAAATTTGGGTTCGAAGAAGATTTCAAATTCTGCTGAAAATACTTTCAAGGGGCTTTTTTCTGGCGATAATAAATTCGTATGATTCTTCATATTAAAAACGCAACAATCATAATGAATTACCACTTTAATAAAAAAATAAGATAATTTATTGAAATATTCCCCTGGGGAGCCATTGTACAGCAAATTAAACAATACATAACATGCGGTACTCCCTTCTATCACCACTAATAACATGACCCCATAGTAGTGATACAAATGTTGGTACCGTTTTACAAATGAAGAAGACTTATTAAAAATCCTATTGGTATTGCATCAAAGAGTGTTGTCGGATATCAAACAACGAAAGATATTGCAACCGTCATCCGACATAGTAAAAAATAAGGGAATTCTCTCTGGAATTTTGTGCTCAGCCGACCTACAGCGCAACCGAGTGAGGGAGTGAGGCATGGAATATTATCACAGAGTGAGCGCAGAATAGCTCGTAACCGACACTTTCCTGCCCGGCCACACGCCAGCAAAAAATTAAATCTGGGCCCGATACATCAAAGACGCCGACCGGGGACTTATTTATTGGTTACTTCTATAGGGTGCCTTGTGCCTGGATTTTAATGTTGGATAAGCAAGGCCTTCACAAAATTTTCGCGTGGAGTGTACTTCTTGCAAGGAGAACTAATATTGAAGAGAGAAGGAAGTAATAAAGCCGTGCCCATCGTGTTATCTCGTCCTTTTACCCGCAAAATATCGGGAGGTAGGTGGAGGTCATTGAGGTGATCAAGGAAATTATGGAGAGTTTCGGAGCCGTGAGGCCATATAACGAAAACGTTCTCCACAAAGCTTTCCTTCCCTACATTAAAGGTGTTACTGACAAAATCAGCCAAATACTCAAAAAACAGGACACAAAAACGATATTTACAGCCAACAATAAAAGCTCCACATTCCTCTGCTCCCCCAAGGACAAAATTGTCAACGAATCACAGGGTATATATGAAATACCATGCTCTGATTGCCATAGAACATATGTAGGCCAGACCAACAGACGTGTGACAAGTAGGGTATACGAACATCAACTTGCTGTCCGAAAATCAGACCCATCTTCAGCTCTGTCCAAACATCATCAAGAGACAGGACACAATATAGACTTTGAGAACACTAAGACCATCGCCACAGCAAAAACACTAGAAGCTCGTATAATTCGCAAGGCCATCGAAATCGAGAAGCGACCCTCCTGCTCAAATAAACGTGACGACGGTCAGAGACTTCCAACTGCATGGAAACCCCTAATTTCCAGATGCCCAGTCCCCACCAAGACATCCGACGGTGCTTTAGCAGCACCCGCTGCTTTAAGTACCACCCAAGATCCCTCGATACCCCAGTTCGATCTAAGGGGTAGGCAGATTGAGACCTCAGCGTGAAGTCACATTTACCTCTTGAAATGCGGTGGAAACCGTTCGATTCTCATCCTAGTTTTCTTGAATTTTTCTTTAGAACCCCTTCAAAATGCTTCAGGGTGTCCTTTGAATTACATGTTTTTCTGAAGCCTTCGGAAATCAAAAAACTCTTATATTTTTTAAAAATAGACCGAAGTATTTTTTTCGATCAATTATATTATTCATGTCGATATTAGCCAGGTCACCGTGCTGGGAAATCGCACGTTAAAAGGTAAGGACTCGTTGATCAATTGCTCGCACAAGTTTCGAATTCTGAGGGTTGACTTTCGTCAGCGTGGTTAACTGAACGAACAACAAAAAAGTTAAAGGTAGCACCTCCCTAGCAAATGTTTCGTACTGACTGATATCATCTTGTCATATTCGACAGGGATATTTTATTATTATATCCGTTTATTTCCAATAAATTGATATTATATTCTGGTTAATTCAAACTGTGCTCTTTGAGAGAGTCCCATATCCCTGGAATATTAAAAAAGGGGTGATTTTGAATTAACGAACAAAAAAATTGCTGAAAAAAATATGATAACGGGGTTGAAAATCAAGGATAAACTGGATTAGACATAGCGGTTCACACTCCTAGAGGCAAACATCTCATTTTTAGCACATCATTTTCATTCTTGAATCCAATTCTTCGAAGTGAGGGGGCATGGCCCAGCTCTTCAAGATGACTGACAGTGACAGTCATTCGATATCTGAAGTTAAGCAGCGCCAAGCGCGGTTAGTACTTGGATGGGTGACCTCATACGGGAAAGACCGCGTCGAAAGCCCATAAAACTTTAGCAAAATGGCATATCACTGCTCCCGAGTCCATGGATGTTGGGCTCGTAAAAGATCATTACCTCGGGTTGGAATACCGGAGGGTTCGGCAAAATTTCCGGTTGGTGGAAGTGTGCTCACCGGCGTTGGTGATTGGCCTTGGTAGCGAAAATTAGCCGACGTTAAATAAAGAATTTTAAAAAAGTAAAACTGTAATTTGCTGTTGCGCATGCGCAAACTGTGAAAAGTTACAAAACGAATGATGATAGAACTGAACCTCTAAGGCTGGATTCAGACAGATCCGACATCTGATCGTACGACGATTTCGACCAATCAGAAAGCTATCAGATCGTCGTACGATCGGATTTCGGATCTGTCTGAATCCAGCCTAAGGCTCACTAATAAGAGGAATGTCCACTTTTTATCCAATCACATTTATGATTAATGCGCATGCGTAGTTTCAACTAAGTTCAACAACTAAGATACATAGGCATAGGAACTTTGTTCCACATGTTTGTTGTTGTGAATCGAAAATGCGATGAGAACGGTGCCAAGATGCGAATGAGAACGGTGCCAAGATGCGAAAGTGCGGTGTTTACTGTCAGCACAACCTAATCTGATGGGCAAATTCTTTTATAAGTATTAGAAATATTTTGTTTTGAAAGTGAAGGTGGGTTTGAGTGAAAGCATAATTCATAACTTAATAAATAATGCATGGCTCAAATAAGGAATATCACATTTATCAGCTGAGAACTGGAACTTTTGATACTTCGTTATTGCTTCAGTATATTAAATGAACATTATTTAAGTGATCGAAGTTATTTTTTTAACAGGGATGTTATTTGAGTCATGCATTTTTCTTAAAATTATGCCCTATTCGTTCAGTAAACCCGCCTATAATTTTACATAAAAAAATGAATACTCTATTATGAGACTATCATCTTTGATTTGCGACAATCGTTTACTTAATCCAGCCCTGACTTCTCTGCTATAATGCTTAAACAAGAGTGGAACCATTTATATCACAACACTGATTTGAAATTTCAATGAAACTGACATGTCCACTGTTTTTGACCACACAGTATTTTTCACTAATACATTAAACAATTACAATACTTATCAAACTCACCTTTTATATTCAAGTCATCTATTGATTCTGCCATTGTTTCTATCTTGATTTGAACTTCACGCCGAACTTCATGTTGAAAACTAAAGGCCTAGTAGTGATGGGGTACTCAAGTACAAAGAATCGGTATGTACTCGTTAGTACTCGAATCCTCTCACTGAAGTATTCAAATACACTCGGTACTCGCTACTGTCAGTATTGATGAGGAAATTTCATCACCATGTTGTTTTCATGGAAGGCAGAGGCGGGATAGGGGCACACTTACATTACTTTAATGGATACATCTATTAATTTCGTACGTGTGATAGGAGATGTGATTGAGAAATGAATAAGAACAGCACACCACAACAGTAAGCTGAGTCTTAGTCTCAGCGTCAAATAGAAATTCAAAATCGAACCAGTTGATGTAGACTTTTGATTTCTTTGGATACCCATGGCTTTTTTATAGCTTTCATCACATTATATTTTCTTCAACAGAAAAGCGTTGTTGTGAGATTGAAAAGCTGAGTATAATGTATCGTGCATTTCATTTACACCATTTCTCTTGAACATATCCTGCCATCTCTCATTCATCAGCATGTTTTTTCAATTATCAAGTTGTGATTGGAGTACTTATGCCTATAAAAAAGTACTAGTGTTTTGTTTTCGAATTGTAGTTATTGCAAATTTACATATTTGAAATTTATGATCTGACAGTTGAGTGTCCTTCAAGTAGACATTAGAAATATTACTAATAATTGAGTTATGCTCACGCAAGAGTATGCTCAGTGATTGTCTTCAAACACTAGTGTTACAAATTTCATTCAACTCCAGAATTCAATCAATATGTTTTTCATAACCCTGTCATTCTGACAATTCTCCCAAAAACAGTAAAAAAAGCTGAAAAACGCTTTCTCAGATAAATCAGTTATATAGAATTCCTGAAATAACGATATCAGGGGAGCGCCATGTTTTGACTTCAGATTCGTGTTCTACAAATCCAAAATGTACCAAAATATGTGAGCTTGTCCAAAAATGTTTCAAAAACTAGGTGCTGTGAGATTAACGAACCCTTACCGCGAGAATGGCTTTAGAGTTTGTTCAAATTGCATGTTGGGAGTAAAATCCTAAACTATAGCCATTAACAAGAGAATAATTAATTCAAAAATCCAACTTACTTCACATCGCAACCGCTGCATATCCTTTTTTATTCTATCATACCAGTAAACTATTCCAACATTCGTACCTAATGCTAGATATTCTGGTAAAACATCAACACAAGTAACTTTGACTTCTTGAAAAAAAAAGCCATTTTGCGTTTTTGAAGGTAACTTGCTGAATAACTCTGTGAGAGGTGCCCATTCTCTGAGCATTGGTCCGTTTTCATAGACTGCCATTATATCTTCTTTTAGTAATATTTTTTTTCTATAAGAAATACACAAAACAATCACAGTATTAGTTAGGTTAGGACTGTTAGGTTAGGAGGGAAATTTGAATCGAGATCTATCGCTGGATTCTGGATCCCTGTAATTTCTCAGGCATTTCTTCAGGGCTGGTATTACAAAGATTTTTGGAGTTGACTTTAATTTAAACAGACAAGTCAACTTTTAGGAATGTTATTTTTATAAAAGTATCATGTTTAAAATGAAGAGAAGAAGAAGCCAAAGCACAGACACAGATGCTCTGCTCTCATCTGTGGCACAGATGAAAGAAATACAGATATTAAGCTCCGCCCATTTCCTTTGATGTTTCGAGATTGCCGCTGGACCCAGGACACATCGACATAACCTTTAACCTAGACTGCTAATTGTCATATTCCTGCACTGATATTCCTGTTACTGGAAAAATTTATCCAAATTAAATTTGTGAAAACGTGCCTGCGCAATGCGCAGAAGGCTCAAAGACTGTCATTTCAGACGTTGACACAAGGCAACGACCATTTTGTTCATAGGCGTCGTCGGCTTCGGCTTAATAGTTATTGGTTTGTGATAGTTATTCGGTTATTCCAGTTATTCTTGAAAAAAATGAAGTGTTTTGTACTTCAGTGTAGAAATTCTTCGTTTAATCACCCGGAAGGTGTTACATTCCATAAAAATATATACTATTAAAATATCATTGGTTGGTAATTAATATTTTTCATTTAAGTTTATCTCCACGGAAAATGAAGCAAAATTTGAACATCATTCAAGAAAAAAAGAATGTTATTTATTGTAAGGAAGCTGAAAATTTCAAAAGCGAGAGTGAAAAGACTTACCACAAAAATATCAAACCTCAAAGGAATTATTGGTGAGTTGAAGAAAAAAACATGATGTCTGATGATTCTTTGGCAGTCCTCAAAAATACTGTCAGTCTTGTTCCACATGCTTTGGTGAGGCGGTTAATTGGAAATTTGAAAAGGAAGAAAAGCTACATAACGCACCATTTCCACCAGAATTGCTGGTTTTGCTCAGACAGCATTCGACACTTTGAAAAGAAAAGTCATTGAGAATAATAAGAAAAATTTGCAAACCTTATGTTGCCTAATGTTGGATGAGATGAGCCTTAAGAAACAAGTGGAATTCCATTCCATATTGATTTGGGCACAGGTATTGAGGATGATGAAATGAAGTATGCAACCGGGGCTTTACTTTTAATGGTTGTGTCTGTAACAGAGCATATTTTTTAATAAATGGTCTTGGAGGAAGAGAAAAGGTCAACATTGTCAAATCTACCTTTCGAATGCTTTCAGAAATCAATGTGACTATTGTTTATGTTACTTGTGATGGTCCAACAGCTAATTTCAATATGGCACAAGCCAAGGGCGCACCCAAGGGGGGAGTTTCAAGGGTTATATACCCCCCGAAATTGTATAGTTAACTCTTACTACCAAATACCAAAAGAGCAAAACACATGCAATATAAACATTGCTAATTACTATAAATAATATTTGCTCATGCGGTATGGTTCGTTTTTGTCATTTTATCCGTTACACTGCACTCTGAAAATTAGACATCAAGTTATATAATAAATTGTGTTTTATAAAAATATTTTTTGGTTAGTTTGGATAAAAATCAGTTTCAAATTTTTATAATTTTTAATATATATATGTTGAGATGTACTTTCGAAACTTAAAATTGAAAATTAACCCCCCCCGAAAAAAAAATCTGGGTGCGCCCTTGGCACAAGCACTAGGGGCAAAGCTCAACATTGGAAGTAAAACAGGTCTCCAGCATACAGCTACAAATCAGAGAGTTTATATCATACTTGATGCATGTCATATGTTGAAATTAGTCAGAAACAACTGGGCAAGCCTCAATGTATTAGTGCATGGACAAAGATTGAAATGAGATTCGGTTTGATTTTTTAAGAAAATTATATGAAACACAAGAGATTGAGAGTTGCTACTAAACTTGGATAATCCCATATAGAGAGTGGACCAAGCAAAAGATGAAGGTAGTTATTAGGATTAGAAAATTAATTCACCAGTTTATTAATTGTAATGATTATATTTTAGGTTGATTTAGCTGCCCAAACTCTGAGTAGTAGTGTTGCAGATGCATTGGAGTTTTGTTGTGATGATCTCAGTCTACCAGAATTCAGAAATGTGGAGGGTACTGTGAAGTTCATTAGAATTGTAGACCGATTATTTGATCTATGCAATTCAAGAAATGCTTATGCTAGTGGATACAAAGGACCTTTGAGAAAAAAAATGAGATATTCTGGAGCTGTGCCTTTACAGAATCTATTGAATATTTTTTTTTTTGAAAAACTTTATTAAACATTCAGTTCGAAGATACAAACATTTAAATCACCGATTCTCTTTCAGTGCTTCTAGCACTGGCTTCGAGAATTTGGGTTAGTTTACATGTCGATTAGTTAACTAATATTACCTACTTACTATACATCACTGGGTTTTAATATTAAATATTAAGGGAAGGTATAAATCCAATTTGTACCTTAAGATTAGGCTATTATTAATTGACATAGTTGGCTATAGGTATATTTTGGTATTATATACCAAAGGATAAATCAGACTATGACATTGACATATTTTCACAAGATTCACTCTTATTACTAATTTTTTATTACAGATATTTGTATATATACACATACATACACACATATACATACATACATATATTCACACATATATACCCATACACACATACATATACATATCACAGATCGTAGGATCTCTAGAGGTTCTATAAAGTTTAATTTTTGATTTATATAAGGTACCTACACTTTTTTCTTAATCAGAGCATTCAATTTGTTTCTTCATGAAGTACTCTTTAATTTTTGTTACGAAGGTTTCTATTTTTTTTATAGATTTTTTTTCTGATGGAAGTACATTATATGTTCTACTTGCGTCAATTATAGGGTTAAATAATCCAACATTTGTTCTTGTTGTTATTTTATATATATTAGCAAGTCCCCTTGTTGAATGATTATGAATATCTTCTGTAACTGATAGTCTGATATTAGATTTCTTAAGTTTGTTCAAGACACTATAAATAAGTTTACACTGTTCTATATATAGAAGGGTTTCAAGTTTAAATGTATTCAATTCCTTATATAGGTCATTAGTATGTGTAAGTCGTTCATAATTATATAATATTTTTAAGATTTTATTCTGTAATATTTGTATTTTATTAAAATTAACTTTTCCACACATTCCCCAGATTGGTAGCAGATATCTAAGGTGTGATAAGAAAAAAGCATTGTATACCATAATTTTTGACTGAGTTGACAAGTAGTTTCTACATTTAAATATTAAGGATATCATTGGCATCACCTTTTCAGTTATATGGGTCACGTGATCATTCCAACTTAATTTTTCATCAATTATTAGTCCTAGATATTTCATTTTATTTACCCTTTCAAGTACATGATTGTTTATTTTTATAGGTATATTTCCAACAGTTTTATCTTTTTTAGAAAATATCATATATTTAGTCTTTCTGACATTTATTTTAAGTTCGTTCACATATAACCAGTTCAAATATGTTATAAGGTCACTATTAACTTCCATGCACAGTTTTTCTAGGTCGACTCCTCTATATACCAGCGCAGTATCATCTGCAAAGGTAAAGTACCTAGCCTTTAACCCAGCCAGTCTCAGACTCAGTACATACAAAGAATAGAATAATGGCCCTAGAACTGAGCCTTGCGGAACTCCGTAATTGTTAGCACCTGTATTACTTTTCATACTATTTACCTTAACATACTGTTTACGTCCAACAAGGAGTGATTTTATTAAATTCAACATATTTGCATTGAAACCCATTTTTTCCAGTTTCATCAATAAGATATCCAAATTAACTACATCAAATCCTAATTGTCGCATTATTGTATAATTCTCTCTCACGTACATAAAAATCGCTGCTTATTGATTATTTTGAATTATTGAAGATGCCACTCCAGCATTATAAACTGAGTAACTTTTTTCAGATCTTTAAATGGTTCTAAATATAACAACCCTACGCCATGTCAGTTTAATTATACCTTAAAGAGGTTAATGTTATACCATGACATTAAACAAGATGGAGGAAATTGTTCAAGCCTAGACAGCACTTCAACTTTAAGACTCGAAAATATTTCTAAACCAAAACAGAGAGAGGTGTCTATTGACGAGCTGAGTTCCATAAAGTAGTATGGGTTTAATCATGAGGAAGTTATAGATGATCACGATTATGGCCAAGAATTTGCATCCTCTTTTGATGTAATCACTGAAAATGTTTTGGTTTAGGTAGCTGGTTTTGTAGTCGAAAAAATCAAAAGTGTCATCAAATGTGCAAAATGTTTATTAGCAGTAGAAGTTGTGAATACGACAAAGGATGATTGGGTAGATTTTACCCAGTTATTAATAAGTAGGAAAAACAGGGGCGGATTGATCAAATCATCCAAGGATGTTGTTTCAGTTATACGTTTTGTAGAATCACAAATCAATATATTTTTTTCAACAACTGGTAATAAACTACCGAATCAATTTTTTTTTTCTCCAGAAATTTAATCTTCCATTGTTACTTAACATTTTTTGAATTCAAAAAGGATGTATGAACCATTTTTTACTCCTCAGACCCGGAGGAGTTCAGACTTATGGAGGGAATAGCTTGATTACCAGAAAGCAGTGGAAAATAGCTGAAGCATTGGCTGATCTGTACTGGCGTCGTTGGATCAAAGAATATCGCCCAACAATAATTCAACGAAAAAAGTGGCATTCTGTCACAAAACCATTAGAGATAGGAAACGTTGTAATCATTGTTGATGAAAAGATGGCAAGAAATGAGTGGTTGATGGGAAAGGTAGAAGAGGTGTACCCTGGCAAAGATGGTATTATACGGGTGGCTAGAGTTAAAACAAAAAAAAGGTTTCTACACTAGACCAGTATCCAAACTTTGTGTTCTTCAAACTAATGGGTGAAGATGACAGTTCTTCACGCGGGGGAGAAAGTTGCCGTTTAGTTATTACACATATATACTGGTGTGGGAACAACCCCTTGTATACTTGGATTCCCCAATATATTTGAAATGTTGTTTATATTTGTCACTTACAATTTTGTTTTATAATGTAATTGATTTGTATTGTCAATTTAGTTGAATAAAACTATTGGAAAGTTCATAAAAACGTATATTACAACATCAAGAAGTTACAGGATGAATGTTGAACAGTTGTTGACAAATTGCACCGAGTACTTTCCATAAGTAATAATATTTAGTTGGGTTTACTCTCTGAATTGCTCAGAACTGTGCATATATGACCCATTGGACTATTGTATTGTAGTCTGGAACACTTGCTTCTCTATTCAATTGAACAAAATCAAATCCATATTCAATTGTTTGAATCTATTTATAATAATGTATCATTATCATTTGTTTGCCCTTATTATTTCAGTTCTACTGATATTATATCACGATCTAATTTCATATATGTAGTGTAGAGGTTAGCACGTCCTCCTTTCAAACGGAAGACCGGGGTTCGAATCCTCGCCAAGCCTTCGTGCTGGGTAATCACACGTTAAAAGGTAAGGCCTCGTTAACTCATTGCTCGCACAAGTTTAAACTTCTGAGGGTTGACGTTCGTCAGCTGGTTAACGGAACGAACAATTTTAGAACACGAATTTGCATTGAACAACATACATACTACTCGCCAATAGATGTCAGGAAGTCATACAGAGTACCTATTATATAATACAAATGTTTATTTTTGTCTCGCAGATTTCTCTATGAACATAAGTATGAAAACCAAGTACTAAGAAGGAATCGATAATTCATCTTCAGTTCAATTTGCATCGTCGAATGTTCAGAAGAATTACAAAACCCAATAATTGCTATCAAAGTTTTTGACACGGAATTTGTTATCGCCGTTCTAAAACTCATCAGTCATCTTTAGTTGGTTATTGTTATTCATGGTATTTTCATACCAAACTCCATCATTTTTTAAGTTCTGCTGCAAATAGGCCTGGCCCCTACGCCAAACCTCAGGAGAAGCATGAATATTCACGGCAAACCAGTCAACCATGAAAAGAGTCATTGCCCCAAGACGACCGAAAATTCTCAAGAGAACAATATCTGACCTTTCAGTTAGAGTCAGGGTATCGAACGACTCATAATCACATGAGCTTTAAGCTGAATTAAAATCAATGACGCATTTTGAAAATTGATTTCTCATATTCTCCAAATTAGATCAATCCCTCTTTCCTGCGATACGCCCATGTGATTTGGAAACGTCATGAAGCTTCATTGCGCATGCCCTGAAGGCTCATTGGAATTTTGTAACGATGAAAATAAGGTGGCTATATACTGGTGTTTTCACTCCATATAAAAGATTGTCAGCAAATCAGACGACCGATATGGCCAACTTGATGAAAAATTTGATGATGTAGGCGTAATAGTACTGCAAACAATCCGCCAGGTACCAGCACTCTTGCAGTGGAGATGACAGTCCTGTGTTGCCAAGTGGCCATGTCGTTGCGAATTCTGGTCCAGATCAGTAGAAACACAATGCAAATTTATTCCAACTGAGAAATTATTTTCAAAATACATGGAATAAATAATGCATAAAGTTAAACACAAATTTGGCGCGTTTTGGTGTTTTCAATAACCTCACATATCCAGTCCCGATAAATTCTCCTTTAACTCTCCTTTAACAAAAACATCAGAATTGGCAACAGCGTGTTCCATGGATCGAGTGATCACGAAAATTAATAGAAATTTTTGATTACCAGCGCCCCTCATGGCCACTGAATAACTATCACGCCTTGTCCACAGGTTTGTCTGAAACAATATCGCAACATTAGAAACACCAGTATATAGACATCTTAGATGAAATTTTGTTTTATGGGATTAGTGGATTAGCAGTCTAGGGTAGTCTAAGTTTGAGGTTATGTCGATGGCTGGACCTTTAAATTGATGTGGGCCCATGTTGCCAGTTCTAAAACTAACATCCCGGGCACAGTGTTCCCTTTTCATAGAACTTATAAAGTTGGTTTGTCAATTGGGGAGCATCTCGTTGCACCCAAAATGCGTAATACCCACATTTCGATACACCTACATTCCGTTATCCACACATTTCGTAACACCCACACTCTCCGAAGAACATACCCGAATTATGCGCTGTTGCCAAATTCATCCTTCTTTTAGGTTAGGTCAAGTTAGATTGGGTTAACAGAAAATTGCAGAATAATCGGTAAATTTTGCAACAGTGCATCATTCGGGTATGTTCGGAGAGTTTGGGTGTTACGAAATGTAGGGATAACGGAATGTAGGTGTATCGAAATGTGGGTAATTACGCATTGTGGGTGTTACGAAATGTAAGTGTTACGAAATGTGGGTGCAACGCAACGCACCACTACAATCTATAATTCGCTGTCCTTTTTCTCTCACTGAGAACCAACGAATTAGGCTGGGTTTCAGACAGATCCGAAATCCGATAGCTTTCTGGTCTTGATTTAAATTTAGACCAATCAGAAAGCTATCGGATCGTCGTACGATCGGATCTGTCTGAATCCAGCCTTAGTGAGATAGAGATTGATGAAAAGCGGCATAAAATGTCTTAACATCTCTGTTACCCTCATATGTGTTTCCAATTTCAACCTTGGATCCTGCATGTACGTAAAATAATCAGTTTTGTGTTACCTAGAGATTTTATATTGTTTTTCCCTATTATATTTTATTTGCCATGAAATATACTACTTATTTCATTTGGAATATGTTCTAAAATATTAATTGGCGTGTTATCTAAAGACGATTTACGATTTTCATCTTATTTCTTTTTTATTTTACAATTCGTTTTATGCACTTGAAAATGTGGTAATTATCCGTTGAGCGGGCTCCATCGTGAAATTTGAAAATTTTTGGTGGAACTTACGTATTTCGGCCTCCTGAACAAAAAAGTCTCATAAAGTTTTTGGGGCTCGCAACTACATCGGAGATACGGCCCCCCAAAGACAGGAAATCGGGGTTTTCAGGGTTGACATTTATGTTTGTTTATTCAGCCAATTCCGCTCGAAAGGAAGGATATATAGAATGAGTATTTGTGCTGATAGAAAGGAGGAATTTCAAGCGGAATTGGCTGAGAAACAAACATAGGCGTAAAACCCCGATTTCCTGTCTTTGGGGGGCCGTATCTCCGAAACTAGTTGCGAGCCCCAAAAACTTTATTAGACTTTTTTGTTCAGGAGGCCAAAATACGTAAGTTCCACCAAAAATTTTTCAATGTCACGATGGAGCCCGCTTAACGGATAATTACCGAAAATGTTAAGGTATGTATATTGTTGCGAAATTAAACTTTATATCTGTAGTATATTTATAACAATCTTACACATCATTCAGTCATCGTCTGTAGAAAAATTTCGAGTGTTTGTGGAGTTTTGAAACCCTCAACATGCAGAATTCATACAGGCATAATTTTCGGAGAGATATTGCTATCATATATATATTAATACCAATATGGATAATAAGGACAACTGCCGTGAATCCGAAAAAAAAGACGATCGCCGGTTTCTTTATACCTATGCGCATGCGCGAGAAAAATACATTTCTTCAATGATACACATACTTCTAATTACCTGTTTCTTTCTAACATGCGTGAGCTTCGACCAAGACCGATAGTGGGAATGAATTCCTTATTTCATATGATTGAAACCGGAACATAACCAAAGATTTTAGCGTCTGCGTCTGACAGTTGTTGAAGAAATTCATCGAGCCAATTCTTTTTATTGAAGTATCTTCATCGTCTTCTCAATTATTAGTGTTTTATGCGATTAATGTGTTTGAGTTTGAGTTCTTATACTTTACCCATTCTTTTCAAAGTTGGGTTTTTTAGTAGTAGAGAGTTTTGTTAGTGTTCGTATATATTTTTTCAACTTGTCCCCGACACCCTGCTTCCTGTGCAATAGCAAGAATTCGAGCTCCTGCCATCGGTAAATATGGAATTTAGATTAATTATTGTCTTCATATCACACGACTAATATTTCAGGTTTCCAAAAGACCCCGTCCTGAAATTATTGTTGATGAATATTTGCAATTTGGAAAGTACCGATGACGTTTCCAGCATAAGAATATGTGCAAATAATTTCTCCGAGGACGATATTTTTATCAAGCCTACAGAAATGGGTTTGAGAACACAGTTGAAACATTTTTGAAAAATATAGCTTGCCCTCTGCTTTCACGTTATCCAACATATATGCCCCTGCTGCAGTTGGTAAGTGACATAATGGATCTTTTAAAAACTAGTCTATTTTGAAACAAGCCATTTCTGACTAATGGAGGGTAAAGTTTCGTTTATTATTCGGCACCTCATACCTACTATCAACACATCTAATTATTTATGTGATTTTCAAACAGGCATACTGCAATGCAGCCTCAGCCTCATACTGCAACATAGTTCAGCACATTCTCTAGCATACACTCTTGGACAATTCTAGCCAAGTTCGTTAATTATTCATGCATCGAGTAGAGCGAGTAGAGACTGAGCCGAGATCAGCTGATCACTGCGCATGGAGCTTTAAGGTATAAAAATCGTGTAACATAACCTCATATTTTTGAGCAATTTTTGCTTGAATATTTACGAATTTTTCCTTTGACATTCGCCATGCAGATTGTTCATATGAAAATCATGTTGAATGAAAATGTAGGTAGGTTGAATTTTTATGTTTTCTTTACGATGATGTGTTTATAGGTAGATGAGGTTGATTTCACATTCAGACTTGGCCTGGCATTCCATTCTCCAATGATGAGCATGTCAACATTGATACGCTGCATTGCTGCTAGTCCGTTGTACTCACTTGGGCAGAGGCTAGAGAAATTGAAATAGTTGCTACTCATGTTATAACCAGTTAGGAGAAATTTCATGTTGTATAATGAATATGATTCCTGCAGTACGAGAAGAAAAACTATGGAAGTGTTCGAAAGGAGTCCAAGTTTCCCAATGCTACACAGAAAAGATTGCTCTACATTATATCCTTGGGGTATTTAACAATGTATTATGAATGCCTGTGTTAAAGGTAAAACGAGAGAATGAGATATGTTGTTTTGATAAGGGAAAACGAACTGAAAA
Source organism: Zygogramma bicolorata (assembly GCA_032362365.1). Classification (NCBI taxonomy): domain Eukaryota; kingdom Metazoa; phylum Arthropoda; class Insecta; order Coleoptera; family Chrysomelidae; genus Zygogramma; species Zygogramma bicolorata. The sequence continues at coordinate 535,889 of JAVJAQ010005147.1, forward strand.
TTATCAACACTAATGTATCACCATTCAGTGTTTAGAATGGAAGTCAACAGGGATAGCACATATCCTTACCTTAGAACAAGTTTAAAGGATCTGAAGGTGAAATGGAGACCTATGTACAAGCTTGGAGAGCTCAAATTGTAATAAACGAAAGGCTTCGAGCAAAGTGAGCGCTCAGAGCTTAATAAATGAACTTAGCTTCTTTTGCTCTCCTTGAAAGATATGAAAACTGAAAAGTGACCTTTGCCATCTGTCATCAGAATTTAGTGAACTGTTTACTGCTTAACTGAAGTTGAGTTAAAATAATATTCTAGCATATAATACGGTCACTACTGAAAAGTATCCTTTCTCTTTAAAGAAGTGGCAGGCAAGAAAACCATTGATTCACGATTCAATTGGAAAACAGTGTTTCAGCGGCTGATTGCATTTCTATTGGTCAAGGATAATTTTTTCAACTTCATGAAATCTTTAATGGAAAATAGGACCGAACAACACCCTTATACATATTTTTGTGCAGGTGCTCCATCAGGAATCTCAACTGAAAACACTTTGAAGAGAAAAAAGGAGGATTTTGATGGACCTGATGAAAAAAAATTGAGGATCCCAACACAAAATTATACTTGTAAGGTTATTACTCACCATTTAATTCAAATGAACTAGTCTCATTCTTGTGTTAGCTTATTTCATCGTTCATAATGGTACATATAAATCAAATTCAGTACAAATTTGAAGAAAAATAGATAATTTTTTGTTATATCTCACCATCACCAATATGTTTTCTTGAAAAAAACATTTGGAACTTCTGGTATTGAGACCTTTTTCAGAGATCAATTACCCTAACACCAAACTGATATTATTTGCATTCAATGCGCGTTTCGCTAACAAGATTAGCACCTTCAGAAAAAAAACTATACTAGTACCAATTATTTTCTTTCTACTTGATACTAGTATCAATTTTCTTTTCCTGAAGATGCTAACCTTGTTAGCGAAACGCGCATTGAATGCAAATAATATCAGTTTGGTGTTAGGGAAATTGATCTCTGAGAAAAAAATTAATGTTTGCGTAATTTTTCACTCATTTTAAAAATTTAAGATAGATAGGACATCACCGGATTTTGTAACAAGTCATGAATATTCAGGAACATATGGACTGGTTACTTTCAATCAAGAAATAGATATCAAAGTTAGGAATGAAGAAGAAATGGATTCAAATCAGGAAATCAGTAAGTTTTTTTCTCTATTTATATTTTGAGTTGAAATCTTGGAACCATTGAAAAATGAAGAATTTGTATTGACTTTATACAAGGGTAGTGGGGACAGGCTTTCGAGCTTAGCCTGCAGAATCTTTACACAAATGAAAAATACTAGTCGCGTCAAATATACTTTGTCAGAAGAAAATAATTCTCATTGACAACGAATTAATATACAGAGTAAAATATAAATGATCAAAAATAAATCATTCACAACAATTATGTAGAAAAATTTAAATGAAATGTAAATATATACAAACTCGAATCAAAATATCTCTTTGAATTATATTTATTTAAAGGATAGGTCATACAAAAATTCCTGAGTGGATTGATATATTTTTTCATGTCCTTTCTGAAAAGTTTAAAGTTCTCGATTTCTTACACTACAGCTGGTAGGTGATTGAGCATTTTTCCATTTGATTTGATTCCATAGTAAATAATTGAATCTTCAAGAAGTGAAGTAGATGGATATATTACTGTCATGTTGGCGAGTATTGTATGGAGTATTAAAGGTCTGCCAAAAGAAGATTTTTTTTCATCAAAAAAACTGTCTCAAGAATAAATATTGAGGTAACTGTTGGAATACCATGTGCTTTTAAATCTTCTACATGTATGCCTGAGGCCTGCTTTGGAGATGTACCGTGCTGCTCTTTTTTGAAGCTTAAAGATTATTTGTAAAAGCTCTTTATAGTATACTCCCCAGAATGCAATTCCATATCTATAATGATTAATAATCAGCGCGAAATATATGCTGTTCTTGATTGGGAATATCCCAATTCTCAGGAGATAATTCTTAGAACATAGCAACCTGAGGCTATTTTTGTGCTCGTATTGATTGTATTCCCTTTAAATTGAGTGAATCATCCATGTGGAGACTATGGAAAGTATGGTTATGTTTACTCTCCATAATTTCATTATTTTCATATTTTTGTTGTGCCATAGTATAGTGGTGTCATCTGCAGAGAAGGTGAATTTGCCTGTGGTATTAATTGCTGCTTTCTTTTTGAGTGTTTCAAGCCCCGGGGCTCTTAATTCTAGCTTTACTATTGGTGGAATTTGACACATGTCATTTTTCAACCAATGGTAAAGCTAAAATTAGCTGCCCCGGGGCTTGAAACTCCCAAAAAGAAAGCTGCAAATAAGTCAAGTCATTGATATATAAAATAAAGAAGTTTTGAACCTAATATATATCAAGAAACCCCACAATTGTTATATTATTCTCAAGAGGGCTTTTCTGCTCTAACTACTTGGCTACGATCTGTTAGATAAGATTCAAATCACTGAAGTGATTCGTTTCTGAAACCATAAAGCTGCAGCTTTCACAGTAATATTTCATGACTGAATCAAGCGAAATATTTTGAAAGGTCACAGAAAACTGCGGCGATTGATTCTTTAGCATCGGTTTCTGTATATAGCTTTTCCAGAACAGAAAACATAGCGTAATTAGTTCCTCTATGAGCTTGGAATCCTAACTGATGACTGTTTAATATGGTGTTGTCACTGCAGAAAGCAACCAATCTGCTTTCAACAAATTTTCCTATGATTTTAGCAAGTGTAGGAATGAGTGCTATAGGTCCGAAGTTGAAGGGATCCACGTTATTTCCAACCTCATAAATAGGTATTACAATGGTTTTTTTCAAAAAGGTTGGAAACTCACCATACATGAAAGATTGATTGATGAGTTGTGATAGCACAACTAAAAGGGAATACGGTTGAACTTTGAATGGAATATTTTGATCGACATGTCATTGAGACCAGAACCAATTTTGTTTTTCATATTTTTAATAAAGGCTTCCAGTTCTTTCGGGTTGGTTTCATTGAATTGAAAGCTTTCAACAATGTCAATTTTTTTGAGGCAAGTTTAAAAATAAGTTCAGAGTGAGTTTGTCAGCTATAGAGCAGAGCAGTAGTATTAGTTATTTAACAGACCTTTAGATTTGTTGTCCGCTCAATCCATCCTCTTTTCATAGTAAATCTGTTTTGTTACTTATAAGCAGTTTTCTGTAAATTCCCCTATATTTTTTTTATATTCAAATAAGAATTTTTGTTTCCAATGTACATATTTTCTAATGTAATGTGAGAAGTTTCCGTTTTCTTGTCAGATTTTTGATTCCATATGAACCAAAGATTTTTCTTTCTTAATTTTATTTTTTGAATGGAAAATGCTTTGTTGAAGTTTCCCACTATGATTATGAAATGACTTGAAAGGAAGAGGGTTATGTAAAAAAAATGTCCAGTCAGTTTGCTGGCAATATTGATAAAATATATATATATATATATAAGTTTCAATGATATTTTTGTTTTCAGTTGTGATCCCAGACAAAGAAGGAAAATACGCCAACTGCAACAAAAAAACAGACGATATGTTAAAAGAAATTGAGAGTTTGAAGAAACTTCTGGGACACTTGAAATCAAAGAATTTGATATCTCGTGGTGCTAATTATCATCTGATGGTAATGTAGTGTTTCATTTATCAACAGATATCACCATCACCTGCTACATCATTATGCATAGATTTGTGAGTATGGAATATTGGAGGATGATGGGCAAAAAACGTAAGGAAAAGGGTACCAATCCCAATATATAAATGTTATTCATCACTGCAAAAGGTATTTTGTGTAGAACAATGATGTGAATATAACGTGGCAAATAACTTTCAATCTCTATATTGAACAGACTTATATAACTAATGTTAAATGTATCACATCATGTTGTTGGACTGCTGCTGCTGATGTATAGAGGTTGAACACTGTACATCAGGATTTTAAAATCGTATTGTAAAGAGTGCAGAGTAAAAAACGTAAATGAAAAAACTTTTATTCCTTCTTTTTCAACAAAGATAACAACCTGTCTACATTACTGAGAAATGCTCGAGTAAGAAAGCCTTCATGTACCACACAGAAAAAATCATATATGAGAAATCTAGAAGTTCAGGACGATGATTGCAAAATCTGCTGCATCGTTCTTTTTATTCGAATAAATTTCTGGATGGTATGAGTTACTATAAAAATTTCCCCTTTATATGTATAGTAATGATTTGTCTAACTGTTTTTTCGTTTTGTATACAATATGTTGTAGCTTGAGATTATTTTTCAAATGTTTTATTACCTACCATGAATGTAACTAAACATAACATGGTACGAAATTGCGCGATTTTAATTTTTAGTCATTTCAATAAATTTCTCATTCCAATATATAAATTCCAAATTGATACTGAATATGTATTTGAAAATAGTTGTGTGTTTAACAGGATTGTCGATCTTTCTTGAATTTATGAAATAGTAATTTTTATTCACTAAAAAATTACGTACTCATCAATTCTCCAATATTCGCTGTCTCTGGTATCATCAACTGATGATAACGATGTAGTTACAATCTTAATCAACCTTTCCTATCTTTTTAATGAATACCTATCCTTCATATTTGTGAATCCTGCAATTTTTCGACTTCCAAAGATGATGTAACTATTGAGAAATATGAATAAAATTTTTCTGAAATTATTGTAGTATTATTTCATAAATAGCTGAACTCTTCCTTTTTGTATTAAAATTAATTAAAATGCTGGATTACATCTGACACCTGCATATCATTCCAAAAGGAATATTCTCATTGATATTCTTGAATTTACTCCTTATAATTTGTAACTAAAAGGTTTTATAAATGAATAATGATTATATAGATAATCATTATAATTTCACAAGAAAAATTCCTTGCTATCCTGGCAGTTTATTTGGTGGCTACTAGAACAGGCGACTTATTGCATATTCTTTTGGAATGCACATTTTCATATATCTTTCCATTCATGAAAGCGTTCAAGAGAAGCAGAAATACATGCAATATACTCTGATTCTGGCAGATAGTTTCATTTTTGAGCATTTCATATTTCGTTTACCAATAAGGATTATTCAAAATGAAAACTATTCACACTTAAATCAAATCTACAGTAGCCTGGCAGAATCCTTATATTCCTTTGCAGTTGTGGATAGATAAAGTGATATGGTGAGTATTATATATGCATGAAAAATATAGCTAATCAGTCAATGTTTATAGTATATTTGCTATTCTTTGATGAAGAAACTAGATAATTCGAATGGTATAACAAATAAAGAAGCAACTGCCATTTCGTAAAACCCTGGTTTCTTAGGATAATGTTTGTATAATTCTGATTTACCTGCATGATACAAATGTCTTATTTTTCTCGTGCATACCACCAAGTGTCCATCTTTTTACCTGTTTCTGAGCTTTCAATCACAAGTAACACAACAGAATGAGCATAGTATCTCAACTTTGGCGCTTGATCCTTTTTAGTAAACAATCTTTATTTCAACGAATTTGTTATGAGCTGAATTCATGGGTTTTGAAATTACATTCATAAATGGACATTAAAAATGAGTAACATGAATTTGATACTGAATATTTCAATCAGTGAAACTTAAACCCTATCAATTTCACACATATTTACTATTGACCATAATGAGCAGCCATCCTCTTGCAGCAGTTCATTCCCCTATTCGAAATTGACGAAAACTTGGTCTCGAGATCGATGAAAGATTTTTAATTTTGTATTATTAAACACTACACATCATTTCACATCACAGTTAATATGCAATAGAACTCATTTAGTTATTCAATCATTAGGGAAACCTTCCAAACTTCCTGGGAAACCAAAATGCACTTTGAATTTTTCATACTGCTACATTCGTATATATATTCAATATTCTTGAAATCTTCATGATCTTGTTTGTTTTTTTTGACATTAAAATAACAATAACATAACCAAAAAATTGAAAATGTCATATGACGTTAAAAATCGCGCATGCGCTAAAAATGAAAGAAACCGGATGGTGGGACTGCAACAGAGATATAACTCGGCTTCACTTAGTTAACATTAGCTCTTATCAGGTATTACTCATATTGGTATTAATATATATATGATTGCTATTAAAGTAGGATGGAGATCGAACACTGGAATATCATTGGCTATTTCTTAGGCTGGATTCAGACAGATCCGAAATTCGATCGTACAACGATCAGTTAGCTTTCTGATTGGTCTAAATTTGAATTCAGACCAATCAGAGAGCTATCTGATCGTCGTACGATCGGATTTCGGATCTGTCTGAATCCAGCCTTAGTTACATCATTTTTTATTCGACTGAATTTTGCAAATTTCGTATCTACGGCCCTGTTCCGTTTCCATGTCTGGTGAACCAGAGTGGTTCTCTCTCTCTCTCTTTATCATATTGACCGGGTCCATCCAAAAGAGAGAGAAAGAACCACTCTGGTTAACCAGACAGGGAAACGGAACACGGACTACATTTCAGAAGGGGGTAAAATGCGGGTATTTTGTAGATATGTCATTGGCAACACTGAATTTTCAGCACTGTTGACAGTTGACCAATGGTTAGTTATCCAGATTATTGTTTTGTTCAAGTAACTTTTTCTTATTAAATGTTCTTTTGATCTGCATCACAGCATGTCAGGAAGTACTGAAGAAGCAAGAAAATGCCTACAGGACATGATAGCCAAAGTCAGTGGTTTGCACTGCATTTTAGTCACAGATAGAGATGGTGTACCCCTGTTAAAAGTGGCGACGGAAAAAACACCAGAACAAGCAACAAGGCCCAATTTTGTATCCATCTTTGGGTTAGCAATTGATCAAGGTAGTAAATTAGGACTAGGGAGGACAAGTACGATAATTTGTTCATATTCACAGTACCAGGTAATTCAAATGAACAAATTACCTCTCATAGTGTCCTTCATTACAAGCAATTCTTGTAACACTGGCCATGTGCTAGCTCTAGAAACGCAACTGGACCCAATAGTTTTGGAGTTGGCTTCGGTAGTGACAGAGTCATAAAACAAATCAGTTGATGAATATATTGTATATAATGAGCCATGTTATGTTTAAAAAATGTTTTCAATATTTATGATTTTCCACCTTTTTTCACTCCCTTACCAGTACTATAGGAAAATTGTTTGTGATCAAGTGGTCATTTTGAAAAATCATAACAATATTGACTTCGAACTCTGAAAAAAATAGAATATTTTGTTACAATAGAATTGTAAATCAGAAAATAAACAAACCTATTTTGAAATTTGTTGTTATCAATGTAGGGCATGTAAATAACCTTGGAAATACCATGTAAATTGGAATTGGAATGCTCTGAGGTATATCTCCATCTCCTATTTGAATATTTTGTATTTCTGTGGCTATAAAACAACTTCACTTACTATCAAGAAACATTTATTTAAATTAATAACATTACCTTCTCGGGCATATCCTTCAGCACATCCGCATGTTTCTACTCTAACAAGTTGTAATTCGATAGATCTAACAGGAATAACACAATTAACCAGAACAAGTTTTCCTTTAAAAGGCTTTGTGATGTTACAACATACTGCGTCCAACTGACCATTCAATAAAAAATCTGGAGCACCTTCAAATAACAATCAAACCATATCTAGTCAATGTCATTTGCTATTCTTACCTACTCCACCTGAAGCTAGAGTTGAAGGGCTCAGCGAAAAATTTACTGGAATCCTTTTGTCTTTGAGGGGTAACTGAGGACAAGGATTGTATCCTGGCTTATACTGTACTAAAAACTGTTGACTTTTTTGTAAGTCTTTCGCGAGAAATGACCTTTTTACATCACATCTCAAACCATAGCCTATATTAACATATACTCCGTGATATGTTTCATACAGTACACGATTGGGCTTAGGTTTCAAAGGTATTTCAAAAGGTATTTCTGTGACTCCTGATGGCAATCGTCCCGAACTACTGACTTCACAAGTTACATTTAGGAGCTGAAGAGGCTAGAAATGAATTATTATCTGAAAATTGCAATAATTTATTAAAACCTACCTTCACAGAATTATAAAAGGCTTCTATGATTCCGACATTCTTGGAGCTGACCTGCAGATTAACTGATCCATCTATTGTTAGAGTTATTCCATCATGTTTAAAGTCGGAATTAGTGGATATCACTATCACTCCTGATACATTTTCCTGAATATATAGGGTACATAAGTTAAAAGTATTTTCTCAAATAAAAGAAAGTTCAACTTGATTTTGAAAGACATTATTTTGTGGTGGATGAATTCTTTCTTTGTAGTTTTATGGGTTTTCAATCTACCACAATCTGAACAACTTCAGAATTAATTTCGAAATCTAAACTCCCAAAAAATTACTTCGTTAATTATAAATCAGCTTTTTTTTCGGTGTAGTTCAGAAGTCTACCCTTCTACACTTGTATAGATTTCGAAATTATGTCTTAATTTTTTCAGATTTTGATAGGTTGAAAACCAAAAAACTATAAGGAAAAGTTTAACTTGTATAAAGACTTGTAAGATTTTGAGAAAAATAGAATTCTACCCATTTATATTGGTCCTTAATAGTATTGTGATAATTTAAAAAATATGTCATTGATCAAAAATGACACTTATTACAATGATACCTAGAACTCATCCGAAAAATTCAAACTCTGATATTTTGGCATAGTTACTAATCATGATTCGGCTATGAATGAACCTATATCGACTATATACTAATAAATATTTAAGGCAACTCATTTGCCCTTCTGGATAATGCTCCTGGACATTGAAACTCTAGACCAATAATTTTTATTATATTTTACAAGTAAACTGACATATACAGATTCTAGAAATTATTTCTTGATGTCTGTGAGAAAAATAAAATGATTTGAAATTTAGTAACAGAACTATCAGACTTGGAAATTAATTAATTCAAAAAAATGGTTATGACCATAGGTATAGGATGAATCTGCTGCGAGAGCGACGATCTAACAAAGCCGAGGGCCTCTGGTACGAGGGTTTGTATGCCAATCGAGGGAAATTTTGTCTCTACGGCCCGTGCGGGCCATAAATAGAACTTTATGCGGGCATAAAGTACACTGTTAGGTAGGTGGTTACTAAGCAATGAAAACTCCAATAACAAGTATGATATAATAGTTATTTATGTACCAAGGGTATAAAATAGATGTTTATACAAAGCAAAGGGCCTCTGACCAGAGAGTTGGTAAGTCTTCTTTGTTGAGGAGGTAGAAATGTTCATAGGGCAAATTGGTATATTTGTCCCGATGTGTGACTGCAATATTGAAAAGATGCAACTGAGCGATTATTCTCTGTTATGTATCATACTTTTATGAATTCGGAGATTTGATTAACAAATTTATTAAAAATGTGTATACCCCCCTTGGCAGTTTTCAAGCCACTTTTTAAAAATTTTCAATGAAATTGCAACTTACGGTGCATACTGTTAAAATGTTTTGGACAGTCGTCCGAGTGCATATTTATAACAGTGGTACATACAAACTCTCATGTTATACTAGTCCAATATTTCATTTATAATATAAATTCTTCACTTGTATCTCAACTAGACACCTACTATGGTTGCTATAAATCACTATGAAAGTTGGTAAGTTAAGATTCAGGAAAATTTTGTTTTAATGACCCCTGCGGGTCATAACATGAACTTTATGCCCTCACAGTTATACACTGTTTTGTTGTTGATAAATAATAAATAAAAAAAATAGACTAGTCTATCCACATGAAATATCAACATAAATCTGATTTTCAACTGTCCAACAAATCGGAATAAATTAAATGATAATTATAGATATGGTTGTCACAATAGATTGGTACCCAAATATTCAATCTATAATCGCCCCTTTTTTCGTACAATCCAATTGCAGTTGAATTCAGTACATCATATACTTGATAATTTAGACGACTGTGTTCAACGTCTTATCATTCATAATAGGGTTAATATTATACATTATTGATAGACATTATGGCACAACTTTTGAGAAGTCATTATTTACTCACACCTTCGTTATAAACCTTATCTGCTCGTTTCAATCTGATATCCAGATTTATGGACATCTTCAGATAAAAGCTTTTTTAAAAAACTAACGTACGTTTGAAAAAATTGATATTGTAAATAACAAAGCGATAAACGATAAACACATTTAAGACAGTGCTGCTCCAAGGCAAAAAAATTGTACGAAACGAAAATGACTGATGAAAATGTATGGTTTAAGTTACGAAATGTCACGAGTTTATTGGCGAAGGGGTACCTGAGGCTAGGGGCAGGGTTTGGGGAAATCGAAGTTGGCAATTCTGGGGTAAATTGGGTAAATTAAAAATCTCTATAGGTGGCATAACCCCATAGAACCAAAGATAAACAGAAAAAGTGCAAATAAATTGTCACAGAACACACATATGTTTTATAGCTAAGTTCGTTAATTCATGGAGCGAGTAGAGACTGAGCTGAGATCAGCTGAGCGCATGGAGCTTAAAGGTGTATTTTCATGGCCCTAAACTACTGCAAGTACAGTAGCTTTTGACAGATTTCACTGCTCGAGCAGTGACCTTTAGAAGTTAAAATTTTTCAACTTCAAAGCAGCAAAGCAAATGATATTTCGTTAATTTAGTAGCCATTTTGAATATCTATAAGGTCGATTGTGCATAGGCTCTTGGATTTCTTTGAAATTAGTTAAACTTTTGTCGTTTTATTTAAATTCGTTGTTTTGATTAGTTTTTATATTCTACATAGTTTTCAATATTGTTCAGATTTGTTTTATTTATAGGGTAGGTATTTAAAGTGTGGATACTGTTTTGTTTGGTGAGGTTGAGCTAGACTAATTACTCAATTTGTGAGCATGTTCATAGCTGCGGAATAACCGTGGATTAATAGGACGGTTGTGAGGATTTTGCGCGGATTCTGAGCGTATTGACTCCTGAACAAAAATTTTATTCGAAACAAGTCTGAGGTTAGTACCTTTACTATTATCAGGATGTTATTATTTTTTATCGAACAAAATATTGTTTTGTTATGAATAAAATATATTTTATACAATTTCATTTAAACGAAAACACCAGTGAACTAGTTATGTATATAGTTCAGTGGAAAACACTTGAGCTTGGAAGGTAGTACTTCAAGGTACTATACAAACATCGCTATGGATTGAATAGCGATTTAGTCTAGTAATGAAATAGAACTCCACTGAGATAAACAATTCAGTTCATCCAATTCTACTTTAATTATGTCGATTTCCCATATCATTATTTTCAGGTCTATCATCTGGTGAATCTTTTGAATAACTATCAATATTGAATATTGCAATGGTTATTGAAAATAATCGACAACTGTTATAGAAGAATACAAATTCATACTATAAAGATTTCTGAAATATCTTAGAGTAACATTATCTATTGAAAAATTTTGATTTGCACCAAATTTGCACTATTGGTCTCTTTCTAGAATATTTTTCAATAATATAATGATATTCAAGAATCAATAGGCCACCGCAGAATAGACCTGATTGGGAATCTACTAATCGGCTCTCAGCCAATGTATAATTGGATTTTTGGTATAGTTTCTGGAAATCATAATCAAATACCAATAAATATAAATAGCATAAATGACTAAATGACATTGAAATCACAGATTCAACTGCTTTCATGGAGCAGTGAAATTTTTACTGCATTTGCAGCAAAATCTCTACGGAGCACGCGCACGAACGAAAAGAGATGGAGGATCGAAACTCGGGTCGTTTTTAATATTCATTTGGGTGCATATGCTCATCTTTTTCCCGGGGCTCGGGAAACAGGAAAAGTGTTTTTTGGGAAAAAAATTTCTGTAACACGAATGGAAAGAGATGACGGTTTTAAACTCGGACCGTAATTAGACCCCGTAGGAATACAGAAACCTATCGTTTTCCGAAATGGTCGGAAAACGGGAAAGTAGTTTTTCCTTCATTTCCCAACTTTTTTTAATTTTTGCCGGGAGCATCTCGTTCTACCCACATTTTGTAACACCCACAGTGCATAACACCCAAAGTGCGTAACACCCAAATGTCATAACACCCAAATTTCGTTATGCCCACACTCACCGAACATACCCGAACGATGCGCTGTTGCCAAATTCATTCTTCTTTTAGGTTAGGTTAGTTAGGTTAAGTTAGATTGGGTTAACAGGAAATTGCAGAATATCCGGTAAATTTGCAACAGTGCATCATTCGGGTATGTTCGGAGAGTGTGGGCATAACGAAATTTGGGTGTTATGACATTTGGGTGTTATGACATTTGGGTGTTATGCAATGTGGGTGTTACGAAATGTGGGTGTTACGCAGCGCACCCTTTTTGCCGTGGCTATCAGAGTTTCGATGGCATAATTTTTTTTTCGCTATCTATGGAATTTCCTAGTTTATACCATGAGAAACCTAAATACATTTTTTTCTCAAATATCAACAGTACGGGAAATATAGACAAATGTACAGTCGGGTGATTGCAAATATGAATTTAAAAAAAAAAACGATATATCTCCGAAACCACTCATCAAATCAAAATTTGTTATGGGAATTAAATTGTAGATCTTGTCAAATGCTATAAAAAACCTAAGTAAATTATTTCTCTAAAATCAACAGTACGGGAAAAATGTTTTTTTTTTAAGAAAACAAACGATATATCTCCGAAACCACTCACTTTATCAAAATTTGTCAAATGAGGTAACTTGTAGATCTCGTCGAATGCTATGAAAAACCTCTCTTCATATTTCCCGTAATATTGATAGTTTAGGAAATATTGAGGAATATCCGTAAAATGCCATCAACTCGGAAACGACCATCAAAAACGAAACTTTGGCGGAGGTAATCCTGCGTGCGTGCAATCTACTGTTAGATTAGAACATGAAAATAACTACTCCAATTACCTACAATCAGAAAATGAATATTTCGTCAACAGAAAATGCATGTAGTGTTCAGTGAGCATCGTTGGCAGCGATGAAATATGTAAGAGTCGTATAATGTAAAAACTGGAGATTTTGAACAACTGATGGCATAGAATCGCTGTAGTGACACTATTGGTATCCAAAAATAGTTTCAAGGGATTCTCAGAGGGGTTGAATTTCAATTGATCGGTGATAAATATAAATACTCATGGAAACTATCAAAAACAAATGATAAGTTGAAACGAGTGACTGCATAGAATATGATTTTAAGAGAAGATGAGTTGAATTTGTATTGATATGTGATAGATGAAAAATACTCAAGGGAACTATCAAAAAAAATTGAAAATTCCAAACAATTGACTACATATAATCGATGTATTCAAACCATTGGTATCCAATGATAGTTTTGAGATGATTTTCAGAGAAGATGAGTTGAATTTGTATCGATAGGTGACAGATAAATAATACTCGGAGAAACTATAAGAAAAAATTGAAAATTCCAAACAATTGACGGCATATAATCGATGTATTCATAGCATTGGCTTCCATTGAAAGTTTTAAAAAAAGTTGAGTTGATTTCTCAATAGTACGTGAAAAGTTTAAAAAAGGAGTGACGGCATATAATCGGTATATCCATATAAAAAGAGTGATCTGGGCTCATCGAGATCCACCCTATAGCTTGTTTATTCTACAGGTTTCCGAAAAATACCTATAAGGAATGGCTTGACAGTATAGGTGTTTACTCTGAGATTGCGTGGCCTAAAAACAAGAGGATTTGCTCTGTTCATTTCGAGAATGATTGTTTCATTAGAACTGGCTCCAGTGTGAGACTAAAACCTCATTCAAAACCCACCCTGTTCCTTCCAGTGGTAGAAGAGTGCACCAGATCTGAGTCAACCATTACTACATCACCTCCCACAGCACATTCGGATTCTGAATCTACTGTGACTGTAACATCTCCTGAAAACAAATATATATCTGCCTCTGATGGTACTCCAACTACCATACCCAAGACTTTAAAGAAGAAATTGAAAGCAAACAGGTATTGTAAATTTTAAAAAAATTGGGTCTGTGTAATCATATCTTTGACTACTTGGGAGTACAAAATTATTATATGTTCACCTCTCAAAGAATTCCTCCGCCACTGCTAGGAGGCACAAAACAAACATGGCGGCCTCCATGAGAAATCCAGTCGCGCAGCCTGACGAGCATTCCAGTCATTTATTATACATTTCAGTGATACAAATATATTGATTGGATTACTATTTGCATAAATAATAATTAAAAATTCTGAATGGAAATTGATAATTCAAATGCATGATAAGTGGTTATATACCGCTGTATTCTCTCATTTCAGGCTTTAAACAGTTTAAATTACCAACTACCATTCATAAATATTTATTTAAAATTCGTCTTTTCACAATGTGGATTTATTTTTCTTTTAGCGCTAGCAGTTTTCGACAGATTTAACATTTGACTGATCTGAAAATTAAGTGCTTTGTGCTCTGTGATCGTGATCTATGACTTCTATGAGTTTTATGACAGACGGACACACGGGACACGCTTATCATAATGAGACGGAAGACAGAGATAGACAGATTATTCGAATATCGAAGTGATTGAAATTTGTGAATATGTAACTGTGGCATCGTTCGAATCAATGAGTAATGCAAAACCAAATGAAGTCAAAATTTATGCTTTTCGTCGATGTGGTATGCATGTACGAAAAAATATTGAATTGTATAGCAATTCGTGAAATTGTATAGCCAGGAGCAGCCCTGATTTAAGGAGCTTTTTCATGGGCAGCAAAATTCTTGCTACTATTGTAGCAAAATGAAAGTGCGCATGCACAGATTTCTCTATTCTAATCATTAGGCAGATACTTGTCGAACGAAGAAATTAAAGGTAGCTATATGAGAAAATGAACCAATAGGGTGGCATCTGCCCCTCAGAAACATTCGTTTGTTTTTCTCTTGTTTGCCACCCAGACATCACATGATCTGGAATGCCTAATATATAATAATGATTTCTATGACTCTAACGTAAGATTTTGCTGCTCATGATGTGAAGCTTTTTTTCTGTCACCTGTCACAATTTCTGTCATTTTTAAAAATTTTGCAACCGTACCTTCAGAAAGATGTCGATGTTGGAAAGCCACAAGGACAAGGTATCTACGCTGATTGTACCTTGAGGCCATCACAGATACATTAGAGAGTTGAAGTGATTGCAATACGTAGACGTTAACGTTATGAAACATAACGTTTACGGTTTTTCACGAAATTGAGTTGAAGTCGCTACCATACTTAACGTTACTGTTACTGCGAAATAACCGTGGATTAATAGGACGTTAGTGAGGATTTTGCGCGGATTCTGAGATTTTGAGCCTATTGACTCCTGAACAAAAATGTTATTCGAAATAAAAAGTCTGAGATTAGTACCTTTATTAGGATCAGTTTTTTTTTATCCTTCATTGAACAAAATATTGTTTTGTTATGATTAAAATTAATTTTATACGATTTTATTCAAATGAAAACACTTGCGTTTGGAAGGTGGTACCTTCCAAGCTTCGAGGTACTATACAAACATCGCTATTGATTGAATAGCGATGAGTAGTAATGAAATGAAAATCACTGAGATGAACAATTCAGATAATCCAATTCTACTCAAATTATATGTGGATTTTCCATATCAATATATATTCAGGTCTATTCTGGTGAATCTTAAATACTTGCAATGTTGAATATTGCAATGGTTATTGAAAATAATTGACAACTGTTTCAGAAGAATATGAATATACACCATACAGATTTCTGAAATATCTTCGAGAAATATTGTCTATTGAAAAATTTCTATATGCACCATAATTGCATTATTGGTCTCAACATAGAATATTTTTCAATATAATCTAATGATATTCAATAATCAATCAATCAATAAGCCACCGCAGAATGGACCTGATTGGGAATCTACAATCGGCTCTCAGCCAAATAATGTAATTGGGTTTTTGTATAGTTTCTGGAAATCATAATCAAACACCAATAAATATTTCACTATTCATATTGAATTTCCTTTTCAAGATAATGAAAGTTGAATTACGTGCGTTGATCTTTTACGTATCCATAGAGACACAGCATAAGAAGAGAACTGACACACTCCTTGGCGGGAGAAGTTCGCGCATATTGGTCGCGTTGATGAGTCCGCCATTTTGGGGAGTGCTAGATTTTCTTTTTTTTGCTTTTGACTTTGCTCGTGTTAGGAAGTATTTGTACCTGTGTTCTGTGTGTATCTGAATTTTAAATTTGAACAATGGAAAAACTTATCGGTGGTGGACACGTTTGTGCTGTGAACAGTTGTAAAAGTAACAGTTCGAAATCCAAAATGAGTTTTTTCACGTTTCCAAAGGACCAAGAGAAGTAAAAGTACATTCCATGTTGATATTTGCTAATTTCATAAAGTGAGAGTCTATTATTTTTGTAAACAGCAACATTCATATTGTAGAAATAATGCTTTTACAACAGAATGTCTTTATTGTCTCAATTCACAGGAGGTGCTGTGAGAGAAATATATTTTTCATAGCAATTCACAAACGGATAGACTCAATGTTTGGCTTTCTATTTCATTGAATAAAGAAATTTCATTTCTAATGATATATTATGGAAGGTTTATGCAACGTTCCCAAGAACTAAGCCTAAGAACTAATAAATGAGAATTCAACAGTAGGAAATCAACGAGGACGTACACGCATTCATCACTAGAACTAAGAATGATGATCTAGAATGACCAACTGTCAACTAAGAACTAAGTTTTCAGTAAAAAACGGTAGTACATAGCTTTTTAGATATAGTGCTTAGTTACTAGTTATTAGTGTTAGTTCTTGGGAACGTTGCATAAACCTTCCATAATTCCGCAAATCGCTATACTAAATTTTCCATAATAACCTAAGTAATTTTATTACGAATTTCAAACTACCATTTATTTGTGAATAATTTATTCGCAATTTTTTCAGAATTAATTAATATATGTCGAATTATAAACGATTTGCGGAAAAATAGTATGTTTACCTCGTACAAAATGCCACATACATGGACTCTTGAGTTGCTTGCTTGCGCCTCGACTTGGTAATCTTCACAGTCGTCCAAGAACGTTTCCTACCTGGTAAATAATATACTATTTCGCCAATCAACAGTATGTGATTTCATTAAAACACTCAATTAATTTTAGGGCTCGAATTTGGGCAATGGCATGTGGACGGAACGATTTAACTAATAAAGCTGAAAGACTACATATCGGATTTGTGGAGGACATTTCGAAACGAAATACTTTTTGAATGACCTCAGAAACAGACTTCAGCCGAATGCTGTGCCTACGATATTTCCCACATTATTATTATCAATTGAATTTGGGTCCATTCCGTAGGCTTTATCAAAATTATATGAGCAATGTTTCTCTTTGGATATGGAAAAGTTTGAGTGCGAACCTGTCCAAAACCATTTCGCGAGTCCTGCCCTATTATCTGAACCTCCCAAAATGGCGTCTAGATACTTTTCTACATCAAAGGCGGCATGGCCGAGTGTCCGTGCTGATTGCTACTTATGCTGTGATAGAGAGTTGAAGTGCTGACATGAACGTTAACGTAAACGTACAAATTGACAGCTACGCATGCGTAGTTTCGTCTTGTTTACGTTCACGTCGAGAACTTGTTTACGGGCCTACGTTATCTTGCGGGCGCTGACGGATACGTTTAAGATCAACATACGTTATCCGAAGAATATACGAATCACACCGATGAGTTGCGAATGACCGAATTTTGAAACTTCATTTGGCGAGGGAGGTATATGGCCATTTTCCCTATCAGAATCCGAAGAGATGGACTCTAATTGAGATCAACATGATACAAATTACAGGAATAAGTGTCAGCATTAGAACTAATGACTTCAAAGAGATGATTTAAAATTTGGTGAGGAAACATTCAGCTTAGGCTGAATAATTAGTGATTGAGAATGCAGTTTCTTGAATATTTTAGATTCAAGTACCTACCGTTTCCATCAGAAGGAATCAACTTTCATTCAGGGCTATTCCCTAAGCAGAGTTGTTATGGATAACGACTAAAAATTGTCGTTATGTTCAAGGTCAGTTGCTAAGCGCGAAATTGGTATTCACTTTTCAAGTTAAGTTGCTACTATAATGACCAGTTGCTATGAGTAGTGGCTCACAGGCAACTGCTTTAGATATCTTGTTAAGGAAAAAACAGCTTACCACCGTCATTATGGCAAGTTATTATTAGAGTTGCTACGACGGTTAGCAACTGCAATAACCACTTTACTTAGTGAATAGCCCTGATATTATCTTGGAACTGAAATTCAATATGAATAGTGAAATATTTATTGGTGTTTTATTATGATTTCCAGAAACCCAATTACATTGTTTGGCTAGGAGCCAATTGCAGATTCCCAATCAGGTCTATTCTGCGGTGCCCTATTATTGATTTTTGAATATCATTAGATTATTGAAAAATATTCAATAATAAGATCAATAATGCAATTATGGTGCGAATCAAAATTTTTCAATAGACATTATTTCTCATATATATATATATATATATATATATATATATATATATATATATATATATATATATATATATATATATATATATATATATATATATATCTTTCTATAACAGTTATCGATTATTTTCAATAACCATTGCAATATTCAATATTGAAAGTTATTCAAGATTCATCAGAATAGACCCGAATATAATGATTTGGAAAATCCGCATAATTTAAATAGAATTGAATTACCTGAATTCTTCATCTCAGTGGAGTTCTATCTCATTACTAGGCTAAATCGCTATTCAATCCATAGCGATGTTTGTATAGTACCGTGAAGCTTAGAAGGTACCACCTTTTAATTTGAATAAAATTATATAAAATTTATTTTATTCACAACAAAACAATATTTTGTTCAATAAAAAATAAAAACATCTTGATCCTAATGAAGGTACTAATCTCAGACTTTCTGTTACGAATAAAATTTTTGTTCAGGAGTCAATACGCCCTAAATCTCAGAATCCGCGCAAAATCCTCACAAACAATCTATCAATGAACGGTTATTCAGCGATGAAAATGCTCACAAATGGAGTAATCAGTGGTAATAACTCACAAAACGGCACCACTGGTTAACCGCTAACAGTAACGTCGTGTATGGTAGTGACTTCAACTCAATTTCATGAAAACTCGTAAACGTTATATTTCATAACGTTAACGTCGAGGTCTACGTATTGCGATCACTTCAACTCTCCCATGAGCGCCCGCAAGATAACGTAGGCCCGTAAGCAAGTTCTTGACGTAAACGTAAACAAGGCAAAACTACGCATGCGTAGTTGTCAATTTGTACCTTTACGTTAACGTTCATGGCAGCACTTCAACTCTCTATTACGAAGTCTGAAAAAATTTCTATTAGGGAATTCTCTAGAAGAGCAGAGTCAGTGAGTTACTTTCTTTTTTCAACACTACATAATAGAGGATAAAGATACAGGAGTTCTGTCAAAAATTGCACGAGTTCTTACCTAGGAATTCGCTATATTTTTGCTCTCGATATATGTTATGAGAAATTGATATCAAAATTCATAGAAATTCTTACTATTCGGTGCTGAAAATTTTCAGATAATTTGATGATAATCTTCGTAATATCGGTATCGACGTGAGAAGTAGTGGAGTCGGACTACATGGAAAAAATAATACGTTAAAATTGAGTTTATTGAGCATTGTAGCGTTTGATTCGAAATCTGGACCCTTCAGTCCAGATCAACTAGAGTGATTTCAATTGATTAGGAAGAGTGCTGTAGTGCAAGCTATTATGGCGATGTACAAGAAGACCATTTGAAAACACTCTCCCCAAATAACTTTTATTCTATGATTTTGAATTCAAACTGGAAAATTTTGAAAAGCAATCAACAAGTAACACAAATATAACTTCTACCAAAGTAAAAACTGAGAAAGATGAATTTTGTTTTTATCAGCGTCAGAAAAATCTCGCTTTATGTTGATCAGTTGAAGTTGGATACATGTGTATTTTTTTTTTGCACTAACCATCTAAACTTGATATAGATGAATAGATGATTGATTATTTCGTTCACAAATAATACAACACTATTTGAAAACAACACTCAAGCAACGGCAGATAAACGACAAATGAAAACTACGGTAGAAAACTGAACTGGAAACGACAAATAGCTGGTTGAAAGGAACAGTAAAATTATGGAAAACTTCGAGCAAAGTTCGAATATACTGGATTGCAAATGTCAAAAGATGACAGATTTCGATTCTTGCACCATCTACTGGAAATCGTAGTAAATTCCGTCGATATGATTGATCGTGTCTAAAGTTTTTGACGAAACAATGGCCACGTTTACACCGTCGCTTGGTAAGATGACTAATGACTTTATTTTAACCAAATTGTCTTGGTCATCTTGGTGTAAACAGTACACTCAGTCAGGTGACCAGCTTGGTTTCGTACTCAAAATTGTTGCGTACCAGACCAAAATAGTTAAGTGACCAAGATGGTTTAAACACCTACGGCCTTGACTATCCGCAAGTTGCAAAATTTGGTTTGAATCTTTGCTAAGCATAAGTCCGAGCTCTGTGTATTCCGTTGTTTTATCATTTTATTATCATTTTCCTTACCTGTTTTATTCTCAACTCCTGATATTTTATCATATTCCTTCTATGAAGCCTTATAATTTTTGATAATCTCGCCTTTCTTTCACAATTCATCATTTGCCAATATACTTCAAAACTACAATTGCCCTTACTCTCAAATCCATTTTTCTATATATTTTTGCTATATATCAACATAATACAACCACATATATCAAATCCAAATCTAATGTTTATTATTTCTGATTTTAATCCATGAATTATTTGGTGTTTTCATGTCAAAAAATATGAGTTACAGCAGAGTTGCAAACCTGTTTATACTTCTGCCATGTACTTTGGTATGCTTACCAAATAAGAACCATACTGTTTACTAATTGAAGATGGTGTAAACAGGCAGTAACTTATTGACTTAGTCTGAATTTGGTATGGTCAACTTGGTCAGGATACCAAATTAGCGCACGGTGTAAACGTGGCCAATATCGAACCGGAGATCGCACCAGGAATATATGCATCTTGACTTGAATTAATTCACTGGAGTTTGGTGGTGTGAAGACTGGAAACAATAGGATGGACTTGCATGGTGTCCTCCAGAGAATTCCTTTTTAAATCTAATTCCAACGGTTTTTTACCTCACAGCCAATATTGTGGATATATTGAATATTGTCTGAAATGCAATTTTTCTGATAGGTACATGAATCAACAAAATCTATTTTCCGAAAATTTATCAAAATTTAAATTTAATATGTTTTTCTCTCTCCTCATCACACAATAAACGATACTTTCATCTTCATCAACCTTCATAGCAAAGAAATTAGAAAATGTAGACAAACAACGAGTGACCTTGAATAGACAACTTTAGTACCAAAATCATCACCCTGGCAACTCAATTTGAAATCCCAATAGATTGAATGTGGCGCTGCGATCATAATTTGAATGTTTCATGAAATGGCGCAGTGCAGTACAATTGAAAGTTAGTTCAGTACAATTTTTATTTATGGATTGGCACAATTTTTCTTTTGGGATTCGGAAAAAATGTGCGCAGTGCGCAGACTGCACAGCATATGCAGTGTAGAACTGTAGATTGCCAGTCATCCTACTGTCAGAAATTAGTTCTGCATACGGTTTGCTTTCTGTTTGTCCATAACTAAAATAATTTTTTCCAAATGACCCAAATGGAGCCAGAACGCGAAAAAGGTCTTCAAGACTATCGAAAAAAATTATTGGAACATAAAGAAGTGGAATCAAGATTGAAAGAGAGTAAGACATGTATATTATTTTTGTTCTCTGAAATAAATGAAAATGTTTTCAGTGCGAGAGCAGTTGAAAGACTTAACGAAGCAGTATGATAAGTCGGAAAATGATCTGAAAGCTCTTCAAAGTATGGGTCAGATTGTAGGCGAAGTCCTTAAGCAATTGACAGAGGAAAAATGTAAGTTCTTTACTGTTTCTGCTTCCCACCCCTGATGATTTGTTTTTAGTTATTGTTAAAGCTACTAATGGTCCTCGCTATGTCGTTGGTTGTCGAAGACAACTTGATAAAGCCAAGTTGAAAGCAGGAACACGAGTAGCTCTAGATATGACAACATTAACTATTATGCGATACTTACCTAGAGAAGTTGACCCCTTGGTCTATAACATGAGTCATGAAGATCCAGGAGATGTTACATACTCTGCTATTGGTGGTCTCTCTGAGCAAATTCGGGAACTGAGAGAAGTCATTGAATTGCCACTGTTGAATCCAGAACTTTTTATGAGAGTTGGAATAACACCCCCGAAAGGTAGGAAATGATCATACATTGGTTGCTCCAATTTTATGTAAGGAAAATTATGATTGTTGTTAAAGCAACAATAGCAATAAAGTTCCAAATTCTCTATTTCTTTTGATTAATTTAACATGTTCTGAAAACATTTTACAGGTTGTCTGCTGTATGGCCCTCCTGGGACAGGAAAAACACTTCTAGCTAGGGCTGTTGCTTCACAATTGGATGCAAACTTCTTGAAAGTAGTGTCCAGTGCCATTGTTGACAAATATATTGGAGAATCTGCTAGATTAATCAGAGAAATGTTTAATTACGCCAAAGATCACCAACCATGCATCATTTTCATGGATGAAATTGATGCCATAGGTATGATACAGTAATTATAACTATGAGAAAAGCAGTCGTTTCCAATTTTTTGTAGGTGGCCGAAGGTTTTCAGAGGGTACTTCAGCTGACAGAGAAATTCAAAGAACTCTGATGGAACTTCTTAATCAGATGGATGGTTTTGATTCACTGGGACAGGTAAAAAAAAATAGATTTTCTGTCCTGTTTTGAATTGTTGCTTTAAGGTGAAAATGATAATGGCCACCAACAGACCTGATACATTGGATCCTGCCTTACTACGTCCTGGACGATTAGATAGAAAAATTGAGATACCGCTACCAAATGAACAAGCAAGGCTAGAAATTCTGAAAATTCATGCTTTGCCAATCGCTAAACATGGAGAAATTGACTATGAGGCAATCGTGAAATTGTCAGATTCCTTCAATGGAGCAGATTTAAGGCAAGTCAATTTCAAGTTTACATCTAGCTTTTATTTCATATTGCTTCTTTTAGGAATGTTTGCACTGAAGCAGGATTGTTTGCTATCAGAGCAGAAAGGGAATATGTTATTCAAGAAGATTTCATGAAGGCAGTGAGAAAAGTGGCAGATAATAAGAAACTAGAGAGTAAATTAGATTATAAACCTGTGTAATATCAATTTTGTCCAGAAGACATTTACAAACAGTTTTTCTAAACTCATAACATAGTTCATCTTCAATTTTTTTAAATAAGTATGAAAATATAATAAACGAATCATCGATACACTTTCACAGCATGTTCCAACTTTTCAAAATACAGTCTCAAATTCCCATCAAATCCCACACCTCGTAACCTCTCGACATTAATAACCTGTTCTTTGACTTTCCCTAGCATCTCCTCAATATCACTCGGAACAAACTTTGCCAAAACCATCATCAGCTGAAAATAGTTTATGGTGTTGAATGCCATATGTTTCACTGTGATAGCAGTCACTTCACTCGTAAATTCGGTTTTAATTTGAGGGTATAAGGGTGAACAAGTTATAGTTTTTATTGAACTGATGGCAACGTTCCTTTGTGAGTGGAAAATAACTACTTCAAATAGTCCATATAGTGTCTTCTTCACAATCAATTTCAGAAGTGATACTGAAGTTGTACACTGAACAGTGTCTGTTAAAATTCGCAATACTTTCAGCAAATCAGCATCAGTTTCTTTAATAGGATGTTTTAAGTAGGAATTACATATTTTTTCCAACAGTACAGGAACAGCCACCTCATTTTCCAAACACTTCAGAATAGGAGACTCACTTGTGGAAAAATAAATCATGTATTTAGTAATCATATCTCGAAGCATTCTCTCTATAAACATATCAGATTCAGATCTCAGCTTCACCAAAGCCTCGTAAAACAGATGCCAAGTTTTCTTCACAGCATTTACAACAAAATTATGCAAGTTTTTTCCTATAAGTAATTCATTGGGCATCAAAAGGCACTGGGTCAACTTAGTAAGTGGGCAAGAACTTTTATTTCGATTATAAAGCAGCATTCCACAGTGTAAAAAGGCAAGTGATATGCAAGTGTAAACTCGAAAAACGATAGCTTCATTTTCAGGATGGGCTAAATATTGTGCAAGCCACTTATCGATGTTACCAAAGGACAACTCGCATAACTTGTGTATGTTAGAAGACTGAGAATGTAATTTAATGTCACTGCCAAGATATTCGATGAATGCATAAATGGGATCCTTTGATGAGTTGATATGTAATTTCAAATTAGCAGGAAATAAATCAAGTTTCATTACATTTTTTGTCAAACTCTCAGGGGACTCCATTCTCAGCAAACAAATTTTAACCCAAGATGTGACAACCTGTGCCTCTTGTTGTCCATTCAAAGTGTAACTACTGGGATAATCGATCAAGACTACAGTCAGAAACTCTGACAGTACTTGTGATGGCAAGTTTTCACTAGTAAAAAAGTTGAAAATTTCACTTGCTAGATGTGGAATGAGTAAACAGAGCTTTCCAGCAATTTTTCCAACGGATCCTGGGGCATTATGGGAGCAAGAGACTTGTCTCAGTACAGGATAAACATGTTCTTTGAAAGAGGCCATCCAGAGTGACCAGCAATCAGGACTCTCCACTCTTTCAAGTGTATATGCCAATATATCCAAAGCATGGTTAAGGTCTGCATAATAACAGGACGATAAATATCTTGACAACCATGAGTTCAGAAATATTGACTGTTCAAGTGTCATGGTACTACTGAACTTCAAAAGATGTTCAAAATTTGTTATGAATACCTTTATTAAACGAAAGTTTTTGCTGTCTGTTGATGTTTCTTGAAGCAAAGACAACAGAGCTGGTGCCGATTTTTCAAGACTATATCCATTTCGTACTTGTATGATGATCTGGAAAAAATTGGGTAAAACTTCATTTATTCAACATAAAATAGTAATATATTTGAATTGAAAGAAAATGGAAGTTAGTATATTAGATAGCAAATGTTATTGATTAGTAATCTTCTACAAAACACACAACATAATGTGTAGATTGAAACTATCTACTACAATGATGTTGTTTCCCTTATGAGACATTAGTCAATTCAGAACCACATTTCGATAGATAATTGAAATGGTACTACTGTGGATACTTACAAATGAAATATAGACATTCCACACCAGAGGAGTATTTTTTTTTTCAGCTGGTAGTGCCTCAAAAAAAGAGACTGTTTTTTTTGCAACCTCTTCGTACTTTACAGTTGACAAAGCAGTGAAAAGGATCATTACATGCACAACTCCAGTTTCAGAAAGTTCTTTCAATTTATTTGGACCTAGTTGGGAATAAATCCTTCCTTTCAGTTTTCCCCAATGTTCAGGGTTATTTTTGAGTTGACAAATGAGCATGGCAATAAATTTCTCAAAATCGTCATTGCAATTTGTTGGCTCACAAACTATTCGGTCTAGAAGTTCAATCAAGTCTGTAGCAGTTGAGTTGGTATACTTTTTTTTTGATACATTAAGCCTTTTGCTATAGTAATCCCAAAGAGTTTGGTAAGTTTCAACTCTAGCATCCTTCAGCCAGAGGCCACATATCAAAGGTTCAACTAATTTCAAAAGTGTCATTAAGATGTCTGAATCAGCATTCAACAACAGAGGCTTCAACTTAGTTTGTATCAACTCGTAATTAGTTTTGATTCTTTCACAATGACTTCCTTCATGTTTGAGACTACTATTGAAAGAATATAAGGAGGCAACATCTTTCAAAAGCCACAAGCTGAACAATGGATCTTCAGTCTCCACATTTTTGTTGAAAATTTCCCAAAATAAGTTTCCACCTCTTGTTCTTTCAATGAAAAATTGTAGCATCAACCATACATTTCTGATACAGGAGCATAAAAATACTTCTCGGTTTGGTTGTCTTCGATAACTTCTTTCAGCTAACTGAATAAGGTTCAAGATTATTACTTCAATTTGTTCTTCTAAAATGCGTTGAGAAGCACCACATATGTATTTCAAAACCAACATATGATAATGAATCTCCAGAAAAGTATGAAAATACTGATATATGGGATTTTTATCGTCATTTTCTTTCAATGCAGCAATTTTGAGAACCAGATCATCAGTCAATTCGCTGAAGGTTAGTATGGTGGTGGCAAATGAGGAAAGTCTGTCCATAGTCTTTAATATAGATCTATTTTTTTGTGCATGGTATTCACACAAAGATAATGAATCTCTTATTGCCAAGAACGATTTGTTGACAAGATTTCTTGAATAAATCATTTCTTCGTAAGAAGGTACATCACCATATAAAACAATTGTTTGCAAATGATACCATTCTACTTGAGCTAACCTCAGAATAATATCAACTTCTTCGATAATAACTTTTCTCAAATAAACATGCTCTCCAATAAGTATCTTGCTATCAGGAAATGTTGGCTGTTTACATGTAGACATGAATATATTTTGAAAATCTTGAAATATTCCGAATTCTCTACTTTGTCCACAACACAAGAGGAATCCATTCGAATTCATTTTAAGGTCACTATCAGCAAACTAAATTCAAGTACTAGCAAATATGATGAGGTTACTGACGAAGAGTATCACCTTCACTTTTTACTTATGGACTAAAAAAAATTCAAATTCAATCTTTCAAGTAGTTAGGTTAGAATTTTTCGAGCGCGAAATTCGTATTAGGCATTCCAGATACTTGTCAAATATTTGAAATATGAAGTAAAGAAATGGACCAATACGGCGGCATGCATCTGCCCATATATATTCTGCCCCCAGCACAAATCACTAGTCACGTAGAGAGTTGAAGTACTGCCATAAACGTTAACGTAAACGTACAAATTGACAGCTAAGCATGCGTAGTTTTGCCTTGTTTACGTTTACGTCGAGAACTTGTTTACGGCCTACGTTAGAGAGTTGAAGTGCTGCCATGAACGTTAACGTAAACTTACAAATTGACAGCTACGCATGCGTAGTTTTGCCTTGTTTACGTTAACGTAAACGTACAAATTGACAGCTACGCATGCGTAGTTTTACCTTGTTTACGTTTACGTCGAGAACTTGCTTACGGGCCTACGTTATCTTGCGGGCGCTCACGGATACGTAAAAGATCAACGAACGTAATCCGAAGAATATACGAATCACACCGATGAGTTGCGAATGATTGAATATGAATTTTGAAACTTCATTTGGCGAGGGAGGTATATATGGCCATAATCCCTATCAAGATCCGAAGAGATGGACTCTTATTCAGATCAACATTACCTAATTATTCCAGAAAAAAGTGTCAGCATTAGAACTCTCAAAGAATGATTCAAAATTTGGTGGAAACATTCAGCTTAGACTGAATAATAAATGATTGAGAATGCAGTTTCCTGAATATTCTAGATTCAATTATCTACTGTTTTCATCAGTAGGAATCATCTTTCATTATCTTGAATGATGAATTCACAATATGAATAGTATAATATTTATTAGTATTTGATTACGATTTCCAGAAACTATACAAAAACCCAATTACATTGTTTGACTAAGAGCCGATTGTAAATTTTCAATCAGATCTATTCTGCGGTGGCCTATTGATTCTTGAATATCATTAGATTATTGAAAAATATTCAAGAATGAGACCAATAATGCAATTATGGTGCAAATCAAGATTTTTCAATAGACTATATTTCTCGAAGATATTTTAGAAATCTTTATGGTGTATATTCATTTTCTTCTATAACAGTTGTCGATTATTTTCAGTCAGTAACCATGGCAATATTCAATATTGAAAGTTATTCAGGATTCACCAGAATAGAACAAAATATAATGATATAGAAAATCCACATAATTTAATTAGAATTGGATTACCTGAATTATTTGTCTCAGTGGAGTTCTATTTCATAACTACTCTAAATCGCTATTCAATCCATAGCCTTATATCTTGGAAGCTTGAAGCTTGTAGGGTACCACCTTCCAAACTCAAGTGTTTTCATTTAAATAAAATCATTTAAAAATAATTTTATTCATAACAAAACTGTATTTTGTTCAATAAAAAATAAAAACATCCTGATCCTAATATCGGTACTAATCTCAAACTTTTTGTTTCGAATAACATTTTGTTCAGGATTCAATACGCTCAAAATCTCAGAATCCGCGAAAAATCCTCACAAAAGTCCTATTAATCCACGGCCATTTCGCAGCGACAAAAATGCTCACAAATGGAGTAATTAGTGGTGATAACTCGCACAAAACGGCAGCACTGGTTAACGGCTAACATTAACGTCATGTATGGTAGCGACTTCAACTCAATTTCGTGAACACCCGTAAACATTATATTTCATAACGAAACTACGCATGCGTAGCTGTCAATTTGTACGTTAACGTTCATGGCAGCACTTCAACTCATCTCTAGTCACTAGTCACGCATATGAGTCATACCATGGTCACACCCACGGATAATAGAGTATACGGTCGTTCAATGCCACGTCATTGACTTGTACATGTCACTGGGTAACCAATCAGAAAACATGATTTGAGCAGGGCTGAAGTTTAAAAATGACACCGGCTGACAATCACGTTTTCTGATTGGTTACCCTGTGAGATGTACAAGTCAATGACGTGGCATTGAACGACCGTATACTCTATTATCCGTGGGTCACACCACACGCCAGTTTCAAGCGTTTGTCGTATGTCATGTCATCATATAGTCTAAAACTTCGAATTGATCGCCATCTATATATTTTTTTTGAACTAGCCGAAAGGTGAACAACAAATAAATATTCTTTGGATTCTTCTGAGTGTTGGATTTAAAATTATATATATATATATATTTATATATATATATATATATATATATATATATATATATATATATATATATATTTATATATATAAACATTGGCAGTTCCATCCCTCATCAGCCAAATATAAGCTCCTTATTTTTTGCAGTTATTTTCTTCCAGTCCACATGCAATAATATGCCTTGCTCTGAATAGTTTCACCCTCTTTTAGCGGTCTAGAACTTTTTCTCACGTAATCCAGAATGCTACATGCTTTTTTATAAGTGTTCATTATTACACCTTTTTCCTCTACAGTTAAATATCTTTTTTTGATCTTTTTCTTGGAGATGACAGAGTTTCCATCCATATTATTTGATTAACGTAAGACACGTAAATACAAAGCACAAATGAGTACAGTACAGTGTAAACAGTTCTTCATTTATTTCAGTTTAGAAGGCGTGCCTACGCCGCGCAGGCTATATATAGATGCAGGCATTCACTGTTCACGCGTCCTCGAATTCTATCTTTTGAACGGCCCAACTATAGTACCATTACATCTAATGGCCAAAGTTTATCATCCCAAAGTGAAACCATCTTGGATTTAAGAGCGCCATCTCACGGTTGTCGATTTTTTTCTATAGTTTGTCTTGTGTACAAGTGCTGCCGGTTTGGAAATATCAGAATCAGGGCTATTCACTAAGTAAAGTGGTTATCGCAGTTGCTAACCGTCGTAGCAAATCTGATAATAACTTGCTATAATGACGGTGGTAAGCTGTTTTTCCTTAACAAGATATCTAAAGCAGTTGCCTGTGAACCACTACTCACAGCAACTGGTCATTATAGTAGCAACTTAACTTGAAAAGTGAATACAAATTTCGCGCTTAGCAACTGACCCTGAACATAACGACAATTTTTAGTCGCTATCCATAACAACTCTGCTTGGGGCCGGTTTTTCAATGCAAGATATCTGTCAGATTAAAATAACCATCAGTTTTTTTCCTTGTCACTGCCAAATATTATCCACGCACACCTCCTCTCTCCTTCCTTCTATCTGACAGATAACTCATTTATCCTTGTATTGAAAAACTGGCCCTTAGTGAATAGCCCTGATTGTATCAAGGGTATGGTCCGAAAGTAACTTGTTTTTTTGCGGTCCAAAACTAACCGCTCCTGTCATATGTCCAAAAAGTGGTGGCTTCAAGCTGTTAGACGCAGCCAATGACCGCGTCTAATAGCTTACAGAGCTCAAAGCCGCTTCACAAAATTTGACATTTCACTATGGAAAACTGTCAAATTTTGTGCTGCGGCTTTAGGCGCTATAAGCTGGTGGACACAGCCCGACTCGGTAAACATGTGAATGGTGGTGGAAGTAAAAACAAAACAATTTTGGCATTTGATAATTTGTCTAAATCAGACAGTGTCGTTAATCAAATAATTGATATTTTATTTATCTACTACAAGCAACTATATAAATGTTCAAATAGTACAGAAACTCATAAACATGGACGATGATAATCTGTACGACGACTCGGGTAATGAGACTAGTGGTGATGATGTTGATTTTGTTATAGAGGTGGATAATGCATCTCACAGTAGAGAGCTGCAGTGTTATGATGAAGAGTATCAATACGAAGTGCTTTCCACGGACGATATAGTGCAGCACATGGTTGACTGCATCAAAGACGTTAACACAGTGGTGCAAATACCTTCTACTGCAACAAGGATTCTATTGAACTACTTTCACTGGGACAAAGAAAAACTTATGGAAAAATTCTTTGATGGTAATCAAGACGAACTGTTTCGTGAGGCCCACGTCATAAACCCATTCAAGAAAGTTAATGTTGCAAAGCCTAAAATCTCAAATAAAATGTTAGGTACAGAGGAGTGTGATATTTGCTATATGGTTTTTCCTCCTATACAAATGACTGGTTTGGAATGTGGACATAGATTTTGTTATCAATGTTGGAATGAGTATTTAACCACTAAAGTAATGGAAGAAGGAGTAGGACAAACAATAGCTTGTGCTGCTCATAATTGTCCCATATTAGTAGATGATCAGACTGCTATGAGATTATTGAAAGATCCTAGAGTGAAATTGAAATATCAGCATCTCATCACTAATAGTTTTGTTGAATGTAACCGCCTGTTGAGGTGGTGTCCTAGCCCCGATTGTAGTTATGCTATCAAGGTTTGTTAAACTTTTAAACGATAATACAAGAGACTGGATTTCGGTGAATGTCTGTTATCCTGCCACTAGAGCCTTTTGAAAAATATTTTGTTTAACTTGTATTTTTTGATAATTCAAAAGGTGGAACTCTTCCTTGGTTTGGGAATTATGGCCCTTCGGAAAAAGATCCTATTCTGCCTTCCTTTTTCGCACTACAAAATGATGCACGTTTCCACTCGTAGAGCTGCGATGCATGTTCCTTTGGTAAATCCAACAACCAAATCATTTAGGGAATTATTCTGGTTTTATGACGAATTCAGGAACATGATTATTTTTGACCCATCACAGATTGAGGCATATCTGGGTTTAAGATTTATTCTGACTTCTGTGAATTGGCAAGAATTTCCCGTGGTAACCCTGAAATTTTAGCAGATACTTCAGCTGAAAATATATCACATGAAATTCAATATCAATGCCATAAAACTAAATGGTTTTCTGAAAAGTTGAAAAATATGAGAAAGTGTCAACAATGAGGTCAACAACATCAAGAATTGTTACATTGAAACAGGCATATATGAACATAGTTTACTATAGAAAGAGAGCAAAATACTTGGAAAATTAACAGAACCAAAATCTTGAATGTATGATAAGGATTTCAAATACTCAGATATAGTTAATGACCTGGAAAATCATGGGTTTGACAAAAAAAAACACCAAATTGCAAAACAGAAATCACCCTTGAGGATTTCAACAACTTCTATGTGAGTATGATAGCTGACATTATCAAGATTATTCATAGCAAAGTAAATGGCGGTGCTGAAATTTCATTCAGACTCGCTGATTTTGACTCTCACCACCGAGGTGAAAATTTATGAGATAAAAATGTTGAAAACACTAGATGCTTTCAATACTATCTACAAATTAATGAAATATGCAGCAGATATTCTTTGTGTTCCATTATCCACTGAATTCATATTATTATGATGAAAGGGGAGTTTTCAACAAAAAAAGTTATGACGAGCTACCCCCATTTTAAAAATGGGATCCAAATAATTGTGATAATTATAGGTTAATCACTATAACTCCGAGAGTTTCAAAAATATTCGAATAAATTTTTAAAGGCGGGCTAGTTAGTTTCCTTGAAAATTGAAAGTTGAATAATCACCAATATGGATTTAGCTCACTTATGTCTACTTCCCTCAAGCAGTGACTACAATAACAAAGTTATTTCTACTGGCCAGGATGTAGGTATATAAACAAAAGCTTTCGCCAGTGTATCTCATGAGATATTGTAGAAGAAACTTCTGAAATATAGTGTCAGAGCAATAACTTCAAACCTCATCTTGAGATCGGCAATAACTTATCTTGAACAACAAAAAAATTTAAGTCGATTAAGCACGGAGTACCTCAAGGGTGTATACTGGACCTCTTGCTGTTTATAATTTATATAAACGATTTGCCAGACTATATAGACAGTGCCGACAAATTTCTCTATGCAGATGATGCTACTTTCCTGGTTCAGGACAGAAAAACACATCATTGAAAAAGGTGTGCTGTCCAAAAGTGAGGAATACTTACGTCAACATACTCTGCTTGAATAAAAATAAAACTCAACATATTTCTTGCACGAATAGGAATGAACTACTGGAAGGTGAACCTATGTAAAATTGTTTGTATTTTAAATATATGTTGAAACGAAATCCTTGTGTCACATTGAGAAACAGAAAAAATCTCAAATCAAGATATGCTTGAAATTGTTGACTATGGTACGGTTCATTTTTTTTTGCATTTGATAGACTGATTTGGCGTGTCATTCTTCTGCACAAGATGCTTTTATTTGTGAGAAAATGTACCAAGCCACTGTTTGTTAATATGGAAGTTTCAACTTTGCCCAGTGTCTATACCGGACGTCTCAGAATTTTCTTAACAAGTGATATCCTCGTCATTGGAAGAGATAGAATAATAAAAAAGCGGCATCATGTCGAACATCCAATGGGCTTTCAAATAAGACACTAAAAAACTCTGTTCTTGGAAAGTCACCCCCACCCCTATCTTGTTAAATTGACACCCCCCGCCAATTATTTTCGCAGAAATAGAATGATTGCATCATTGTTTATCTGGCGTCAAACTTATTTCGGACATTCATAACTAGCTTGCTGTTGTTTTCTAAAAAAAGTTCATCATTACATTGCATAAAACTAATGACTCTTATTATTGCTCCAGTGAAATGAAATTGGTGTCCAATTTTTGGCAGGATAATAGGCGTAAGATGAGAAATAAGGTAAAGGGTTCATTCTAAAGGATTAGGAGAAGAATATTTCTGAAAACATTTGTTTTATGCAAACTAAAAGTTCAGTGATAAAGTTTTTTGAAAAACAACTGCAAGCTAGTTATGAATGTCCAAAATACATTTTTCGTCAGATAAACAATGATTTAATGATTCCATTTCTGCGAGAATATGTTTTGAAAAAATATGGGTGGGGGGAATTTCCAAGGGTACAAACGAAATTGGAATATTTTGAAAGTGTTATGTAAAAGCCCATTTGATATTTGACATGATGGCACTTTTTTATTCTATCTCTTCCAATAAAGGAGATACCGCTTGTTGAGAGAATTCTGGGACACCCTGTATATAAGAGGTGATTTTTCACTTACACAAAAATAAAGATGAAGATATATTCGAAACAGATGAGCACATCACCAAATGACAAGATACAAACATCATTTTCGATTGCACAGGGTGAATCTTTCCAAAACCATGTCTTGAAACTGACTACATGCCATTTGAAAACTTACAATACATTACCTAATTAACGGAAGTTCTTTCCTTTGAAAAAACTGAAAATTTATGAGAAAGAATCACTGACCATTCAGGAATTCTACAGGGTTGCTGATGTTTTCTTTTTAAACTGGTATTGAGCCAGCTATTTTCTTCTTCCTCAATGACGTTGTATAGATATATCTCGAGTGCTTTAACTTTTCTATGTCATATTTAACTTTTTGGTACCAAAAAATGTAATAATCTTTTTTTTCTTCAGTGACATTATAGGAAAATGGATATCCCAAATGTCATGATTTTACTCTAACATGTTTCAACTATTTTAAACAAAATTTTGGTGAAGCCATATGTTAAAAACCTTATGTTGTGTGTATTTGAGGACTAATAATCTGAATGGCACCTGACGCGTGTGATCCGATCGTACTATTGTGCTGAAAAAATAAGGCAGAATATGCCCTTTTTCAGAAATTCGGAGGGTCATAACTTCGGAACGAAGAGAGAATGCGACATTTTGACTTCAGATTCGTGTTCAGCGGCTCAAAATACGTAAGTAGGACCAAACAGTGTTTTAAAAGGCTTCGGTGTCTTGACTAATATAATTAGGAGAATATTCAATCTATGATCATGTTAAAATATAAAACATGTCACAAATTTAATTTGTCAAAATATATGAAAAAAAGGATAACAGACTGATAACTAAGAGTTCAACACAAGCAAGTTGATGGACATATTATAATTATGAATTCCTTAATACTAAGTATGACTACATAAACATGTTCATTGCCTTGCTTGTGTTTAACTCTGTTGGGTACTATAGCCATAGCCTAGGTTTTGCTACATTGAAATGAGTAGTGTTTGTTATTACATCAAGTGTATGTTATTGTCAAAATTATTGTGAATTGTGCTGGTCCCGTTAATACTCGAGATTATATTCACTGTGGTTACCAGTACAACGGAACGGCTAATAGTAACAATATTTGGAAACGGGCGCGGCCCAAGATGTTTAGTTGAGCAGTACTTCTGAAAATTCGTTGATATACGAAAGGGCTCTCAGTTGTCTGTGATTTGTGGTAACAGTGTCTTGGCGAATTCATTTTCAAAAATAATATCAAGGGGATAATATTACAAAATGGGCTTAGAAAACTTTCCCTTGAGTAGTAGTAAAAAGCTCGGATTTTTCGGTCATTTTTGTCTTATGACATGCGTATTTTTTTAGAGAATTATTACTCAGTTCTTCATTTTTCCACAACGGATGAACAAAAATTGTGAATCACTAAAAAAACTGTCACTTGTCATCAACTCGCCTACGATTTCTTATTGGTTACTCTGGTGACAGATTAAGTAACCAACTTTTCAGGAATCATGTCCCGTTAACAATCATATTTCAGGCGGTCACTGTGGTAACCAGTACAGCGGAACGGCTAATGGCAATGTTACGATATTTCCTTCGGTTCGTTTCTTAAAACTCCAAACAACACCAAATTATTTTTATTCTAACTTTTTATCACTTAAATTGCTCAGCTAAACTATCCAACGCTCTGTACTGAAACTCTCTACACTTCGACTTCTGCACTTAGCAATACCAAAGCTCTCTCTACTAGAAACTTTCTATGATAAAACTCTAACTGTCCACTAAGCTCTTCGGTCTCAATACTAAAAACTCCTGCTCTTGGCATACCTTGAACCCTGTATACCACATCGTTCATCCTACGACGAGGGTGCCAGTATTTGCCTTCAGATAGTACCGGGCCTTTATCTTGTCAACGCGCTCTACCATCTCTTGTCGCTTAGCGAATTGAACTCTTCTTGATGGTTGTTGAAAGGAATGGACTTGTCCAATGTTGTCTTTCTGTTTGACCAAGTCAGCCTTTACTGTTGTTTCCAACTCAGAGATGTCACTTTTACTTTTAATACGACTCCTGGCGGGTCTTACGGGAATGGCTTGTTTTGTCTTCACCCGGGCTCGTGCAAAAATCGAATAGTTGGGTGGATTCATCCGATGGCCGGACGATGCATTTAGGGTCATTACTCACTGTAACACTACTTTCTTCGACACTGCAGGAATTCTCGGAGTTTTCGATAATCGCGGTTTTGCAGGCATCTTCCTCTGCCCTGGAGTTGTAGGGACAAAAGCTTCTCCAAACTTCATAATCTTCTTTTCGTTGTCGAATGAAATCCCATAGTCACTGATCAAATCTATCCCGA
This sequence comes from Zygogramma bicolorata, assembly GCA_032362365.1. Taxonomy (NCBI): domain Eukaryota; kingdom Metazoa; phylum Arthropoda; class Insecta; order Coleoptera; family Chrysomelidae; genus Zygogramma; species Zygogramma bicolorata. The sequence continues at coordinate 572,035 of JAVJAQ010005147.1, forward strand.
GTATAAATTCAACTTCTATGTCCGCGACGTACACTGTATCCGTGATGGTAAGTCGCCCAAGAATTAGTGTAATATCAGCCTTTCCTCGAATAGGTGCATTTTCACCAGTGACTGTTCGAAGCATGGAGTTGAAAGAAACAGGCTTCACGCATTCTGCCCGAAGAATGTCACTTCGTACCAAAGAAACTGCAGCACCGGTGTCTATGGTGCATGTAACGTCTATTTCATTCAATTTTCCAGGAATGGTTAGGCTATCGGTTGTTGTTCTTAGTCTGTTGACACAGATGACCCTCGGTGACTTTGACCTCGCAGGGGATTGCAAACTTGGCGGCATCCTGACAGGTGAGTTGGATTTAGGTGGCATTTTCACCTTGCAATCTTTCATGAAATGTCCTGATCTTCCATATCTATAACATTTTCTCTGTGGCATTCTCTCCCTGCAGTTTTTTATAAAATGCCCCGGCTTTCTACATCTATAGCAAATCCTCTGCGGTATTTTCACCCAACAGTCTTTCATAAGATATCCGAATGTTCCACATTAGCATGTTCTTTTCTTCTGGGTGCTCTACTCTAACTGCACGCACTTTCGGCCTCGACGTATTGAAAGCCGCCTCCACTTCCAAAGAGCGAACCAAAGCATCGCTACTTCTCTTGAAACTTGTCAGTCGTAAAGTTTTTTGGATCTCTGGGTCTCTCAGTCTGTCTATAAACATCTGCACCGCTAGCTGTTCCTTGAAATCTCCAGGAGCTTCTGGGTCAGCCATCTGGATAAGGCGTCTCACATCTGCTTCAAATTCTTGTAGACTCTCACCTGATTTTTGTGTGAGTCTTCATTTGAGCTCGGTATAGCTGTTCTTGGGGTTGATCGCCGTACCTTAACTCTAAAGCAGAAATCAGGTTCTCATATTTCTTTTGCTGTTCGATGGGTATGGTCTGCAATATACCCAAAGCTAGCCCTCTCAAAGCTACTATTAGTGCCGTAGCTTTATATTCTCCGCCCCATCCATTAGTCTGCCGCAGCCTCAAATTGTCGGCGATACATGGACCAAGACGACTCTCCGTCAAAAGTCGGTGGTTTTACGGAAATTGTTGATGCGGCAACCCTGTCTCGGCGATCCTGGTTCTTGTGAAAAACTATTTGCTTTTCTAGACCTCTCATTTCATTTCTCATTTCCTCTTGCACTGTATCCACTCTCTTATCAACCTCGTCGATTTTCTTTCAAGTCTTACTTCCAGTTCCTCTTTCAGTTTTTCCATTTGCACGTCGTTTTTCCGTAACACATGTTCAAAAAAATTGTCCTGATGTTCTAGAACCTTTTCGATGTCTGCTTTCCGTTGGTTTCCTATTTGTTCCAATTTCCTCAAGAATTTTCTGGAGAGCTTCTAGTCCTTCTTTTCATTTTCGAGAATTTTCATCAGTGCTTCTTCCCGTTCTCTCTTTTCATTTTCTCGCTCTAATTCCCGGTCTTTCTTTTCATTTTCTCGTTTTTTCTTTTCATTTTCTAGAATTTTCTGGAGTCCTTCTCGTTCTTTCTTATCATTTTCGAGAATTTTCTGGAGCGCTTCTTCTCGTTTTTTTCATCCTGCCGTTGCTTTTCCTCTAGTTCTTTCTCCTCCAGCCTTCGCTTTTCATCTTCCTGTTGTCGTCTTTCCAAAGCCATAAATTGGTTTTGAATAAATTTCAATATTCATCCATAGTATCGTACGATGTACTTCTAGTATTCACAATAAATGGTTTTCAATTCCCAGGAAAATTCCTACTTCTGACACCACTGTTACGATATGTCTTTGGGTTCGTTTATTAAAACTCCAAACAACACCAAACTACTTTTATTACAACTTTTCATCACAACACAATACAATCACTTAAATTGCTCAGGTAAACTTTTCAACGCTCTGTACTAAAACTCTCAGAGATCCCGCAGGTAAACAATCTCCCTTCGACCATCATTTTGCGTTTACGAATGACACGGCCGGCGCCTAGGAGATTCAAATCCACCATCAACATCACAATCCATAAATCCACTGGTAGTGAGAGTCGCACAGGAAACTTTATATATTTTCAGCCAGTTCAATTCAATTATTTACTTTTCAATTTCACAAATATTTTCAACATTGAACACATTTTATGATATCATTTTTTAAATATACAATTTACGATGACAAGAAAATGTATTAGAAATTGGTTTGAAATATTTGAATGAAATAATATGGAAATATTGGGAGATTTGCATGAGAAAAATATGATCCTTAAAAGTTCAGAAATAATGTAGCCAAACCTTAGGTTATTCAGAACGACACATAGGAGCATGCACATAATGTTTTGATTTCGATTAACGATTTGGTCTTCTTGCAATCTAAGACAAAAAAATATAGTTTATCGTTTAATGAACAAAGCAATCAAAGTAATTCATAAAAAATCATGGGACACTCCATCGTCGGAATTATACAAAATGACCAATAACATGACGTTGAAGTGTTTGATAAAACTCGAAAAAGCCAAATATATATACAAATCAACGAAAAAATTTCAGAAAAGTAATATTTTGTTCTTTAAAAATTCTACTGTACACAATTATAATACTAGAACTTTCAATAATTATCATCTAAACATTATTCACACCAATAAGGGTAGAAACAATCCTATTTCAAGCTCAATAGAAGAATTCAAATGAAATCTTCCAGATCCATACAAATGTTTTCGAAAAAAAATATGTTCATCAAAATACAAGCAACAATTGTTAATGTATTATTAGGTTAAATAATTATCATTGTTAGTATTTTAACTTCCTTATACCAGAACCCCATTCTGTTTGGAAGCTGTCAGTTGAAATAAATAAATAAAAAATAAATAAATATTATGAATATATAAAAGAAACTAGGCTGGTTTCAAGTACTCATTTTTTATATAAATTATATAAAATATCAATCGCTTGCACGCTTTTGTACACTATAACAATATAAAAGAACTAACTGAACAATAAACAGATTAATTTCACCTCTAGTAACACAGTACTTAGTCGAATGAATACTGAACCAACTAAAACTAGAAAATTGATATCGATCTTTTGATGCTTTATTCTGTAAAAGATAACTAAATTGCACAAGAATTGCAGAGGTTGAACTGATGGACATGATATTGATAATTCCAATTTCTCCAGTTTTTTCTTCCTGTTATTTTATTCAACTTCATAAGCAAACAAATGTCTATTCATTCATTTTGTTACCATTTTTTCGAAGCATACTCAATGTCCACAATTAATTATATGAATTTCACCACACCAAAGACTGGCAGATCTGTATTCTCGCACATAATACAAACAGAACAACAGAACATACGCAGGAAAGAGGGGCGAACACTGAACTTAGCGGACGATCGTACTGAACTAATCCTAAAAAACTCGAGTGATACGGAATTGCAAACGCCACATGTTCAGTCAATCAGGGCGAGAAATATATCCCCATCCTTATATTGGAAATTGTCACAATCACTTAGTTTTCTAGTAGTGAATGGTATATTGATTGTCTAACAATCAATACATCTCTGATAAAAAAACTCAGTGTCAACTATAGTGTCAACCTGTGATAATCAAACAGTTTTTTGGGTTAAATGTACACATTATGGCATTTGAACGTCAATAACTGCAATTACTCAAGTGTCAAGTTTCTTTTTCTACCTGTAGCAAAGACTGATATTTGAAGGTGGGAATCAAACAATTATCATTCACAATCAAAATTGTGTTAGATACACCGGTTTATTTGGAGGATTTCTCTCAGTGATCCAAATTAGAACGGAAGTAGTATATTTAAGTAGATACATTCTTACCTATATGCGTAAGACTTCATATAAGCATGTTCAAATTGAAAGGACTGAGTAATTGTTTCATAAGTTGACAAGAACGATTAGATTTATTTTCGAAATTTATATAGAGGTTACCTGCAAGCACATTCTTAATGTGGTACTATTTTTGATTTGGCTACATAATGATAAAATTGTTGTTGAGTAGTGACATGAAATCTGTTTGTTTTTTCAGGTTACTTACGTGGAAGCCAAACCAGTAGCTTGTCGTTGTGGTCACGTTTTTTGTTTTGCATGTGGGGAAAACTGGCACGATCCAGTCAAATGTCCTCTCTTGAAAAGATGGCAAAAAAAGTGTGATGATGATTCGGAAACTTCTAATTGGATAGCAGCTAATACAAAGGAATGTCCAAAATGTAATGCTACAATAGAAAAAGATGGTGGCTGTAATCATATGGTTTGTAAAAATCAGAATTGCAAAGCAGATTTCTGTTGGGTTTGTCTGGGTCCCTGGGAACCGCACGGTAGTTCTTGGTATAACTGCAACAGATATGATGAAGATGAAGCTAAAGCTGCAAGAGATGCACAAGAAAAATCCAGATCAGCACTCCAACGATACCTATTTTACTGCAATAGATACATGAATCATATGCAGTCTCTAAAGTTTGAGCACAAATTATATGCTTCTGTTAAAGACAAGATGGAGGAGATGCAGCAGCACAATATGAGCTGGATTGAGGTGCAATTTCTGAAAAAGGCTGTGGACATCCTGTGTCAGTGTCGACAAACACTGATGTATACTTATGTGTTTGCTTATTATTTAAAGAAAAACAATCAGTCTGTGATATTCGAAGATAACCAGAAGGATCTTGAACGTGCCACCGAGTTGTTGAGCGAGTATTTAGAGAGAGATATTACTCAAGAAAATTTGATAGATATAAAACAAAAGGTGCAAGATAAGTACCGTTATTGTGATGGTAGAAGGATGGCTTTGTTGGATCATGTTCACGAAGGATATGAAAAAGAATGGTGGGTTTACAGTGAGTGAATTAGAAGTTGAGATCAGTTTATTCATCACTGTGTTGGAAACGATTTGTTTAAATTGTCAAACCATAATTTATTAAATTATTATATTTGTTGCGATTTTTTTTGTTTTGCAAGTTCAGTAGCTGATTTTCACTGATTTACAACAGAAATTGATGAAAAATGCGTTTTTGGTCATCAACCTGAACATTCAAAAAAGATGAAGAGGAATTTTTGGATGTTGGAAACTCAATCAGGATGCAAATTGAATGAGATCAACATAGTTTTTGAAAGTTTGTTGTTTGAAGAATCCTTTCTATTCCAATCTTCCATATATTGAATAAATTTATAGCACACTTCCTGTATTTTTATAGCATTTAAATTGATATTCTTTCGGTTTCTGTGCAAACATATTGTTGCCAATAAAACCAATTTCAATTTCTGTTTCCTTTATTCAGTGTTTGATGATTCTATACATATACATTGTCTCAGTTCTCATGGAAACACCCCCGTATATTCCGTAATAATTGAGGTAGAATGATGAAACTCTCAGGACTGATGAAAATGCTCAAAATGCACCTATCACCTGAATGGGGTTGGCCTAAGTGATATACACTGCCCGCCATTCGCTATGGAACAAATCATTTCAACGGTAAAACATATTAGGGGGCAAAATACGCTTAAAATTCCTTCAGATTCGTGATCAGAACTATCAAGTTCTACAAATACACTTTTTCCCCTGAAAAAAATTCAATCCTGAAAAATCCGAATTTGTCTCACTTCTTACGGAAACGTCTTCGTATCTTCAGCAATAATTGAGGTAGAATGATGAAACTCTCAGGACTGATGGAAATGCTCAAAATGCACCTAACATGAATCGAGTTGGCCAAAGTGATATACACTGCCCGCCACTCGCGATGGAACAACCAATTTTACGGTAAAACAAATACATTCAAAATTCCTTCAGATTTGTGATCAGGACTACCAACTTGCTACAAATACACTTTTTTCTCTGAAAAAAATTAAATCCTGAAAAATCCGAATTTGTCTCACTTCTTACGGATACACCTCCGTATCTTCCGCAATAATTGAGGTAGAATGATGAAACTCTCAGGACCGATGGAAATGCTCAAAATTCACCTAACACCTGAATCGAGTTGGCCAAAGTGATATACACTGCCCGCCAGTCGCGATGGAACAACCAATTTTACGGTGAAACAAATACATTCAAAATTCTTTCAGATTTGTGATCAGGACTACCAACTTGCTACAAATACACTTTTTCCTCTGAAAAAAATTAAATCCTGAAAAATCCGAATTTGTCTCACTTCTTACGGAAACACCTCCGTATCTTCCGCAATAATTGAGGTAGAATGATGAAACTCTCAGGACCGATGGAAATGCTCAAAATTCACTTAACACCTGAATCGAGTTGGCCAAAGTGATATACACTGCCCGCCACTCGCGATGGAACAACCAATTTTACGGTAGAACAAATACATTCAAAATTCCTTCAGATTTGTGATCAGGACTACCAACTTGCTACAAATACACTTTTTCCTCCGAAAAAAATTAAATCCTAAAAAATCCGAATTTGTCTCACTTCTCACGGAAACACTCCCGCATCTTCTGCAATAATTGAGGTAGAATGATGAAACTCTCGGGACTGATGGAAAAGCTCAAAATGCACCTTTCACCTGAAGGGGGTTGGCTTAAGTGATATATACTGCCGCCACTCGCGCTGGAACAATCCATTTTTACGGAAAACACATTGGAGGGCGAAATAGGCTCACACTTCCTTCATATTCGTGATCAGGACTACCAACTTACTACGAATTCACAGCCCTGAAAAATCCGCATTCGTCTCACTTCCCATGAAAACAGGTCGGACCATTTCTGACAACAAAAATTCCTATATTGTTACTAAAAATTCAGTTGAAAACTTAGTGTGCTGTAATCTCAAATGCGCCATTTATAATATTCGTGTAATATGGTACAGTACACAACGTGTATAGATTGATGTAAATTGTGTTGTATGAGTAAATAGTTGGTAACCCTGTACATAGTGGTAACAGTGTACACGAACGACGCATGTGTCAATAGAACCTGTCAGCTCCTGAAAAGGAAACCAAAAAGGAATTAAACAGTTGCTCCTGGTCAGTCCTGAGTTTCAGTTAACCCCTCCTTTATAACGTATAACACATGGCGCAGTCTTGAACACTTGGTAAAAGGGGTCGCCATATTGGAAAAATTTGCGAAAAATCAGTTTCTTCAAATTGTATGAGGCCTTTGCCTCAGAAGTCTTCGAGAGAGTTTGGTCAAAGATATACTGGTTTGTGGTCTACGCTGTGAGAGTTTAAGAAGCAGATTATAGGAGATGATGCTGATACTCTTGTAAAAGCAATCCAGGTACAGGTCTGCGTGAACATTGAGAACACAAGGGAGCATAACAGACAAGTAATGGAATTGATAGGGAACAGCTGAGCAGTAATACTGATATGGTCCAAGGCAGGCAAAATTAGGAAGGCAGAATGGAAATACTATAGTGTAGCCGCTGAAAAGATAGAATGATCACGTGAACGGCACGCACTCTCTGAATGTTCCTCTCCACAATGTTACAAGTCCGATTTACACCACTCAACAAAAACGTCGCATTTCCCTGTTCTCCCATAAACTCTTGGGATGCTTTTTTATAAGTGTTCATTAGTACACCTTTTTCTTCTACAGTTAAATGTCTTTTTTTCGATCTTTTTCTTGGAGGTGAAAGAGTGTTTTCATTCGTATTATTTAATTAACGTAACACACGTAAATACAAAGCACAAATGAGTACAGTACAGTGTAAACAGTTCTTCATTTATTTCAGTTTAGAAGGCGTGGCTACGCCGCGCAGGTTATATATAGATGCAGGCATTCACTGTTCACGCGTCCTTGAATTCTATCTTTTGAACGGCCCGACTATAGAGCAGTGCATCAACAGAGCCAACACAGGTCAACACACCATGGTTACTCCAACTGTTTCAAGTGTAATCGACATCAGCCAGGAGAGTGTCCAGCTTTTGGTAAAGTCTGTGGCAACTGTGGTAAACTGAATCATTTTCTTTGAAGTGTAGATTTAAACATTGAATGAATTAGAAAAACAGCAAATTATTGAAAAGTCTGTAGAGAGCAGTGATAGGGTGAATCCTGTTGTGATTATAAAAAAGCCTAATGGGAAACTTAGAATTTGTTTAGACCCAGCGGATTTGAACAGGTTAATAAAAAGACATTACTTTAAATTCCAACTTTGGAGGAAATCACTTCTAAATTTGCAGGATCTAAGTATTTCAGTACATTGGATATGACAAATGGGTTTTTACAAGTAAAGTTAGATAAAAAATTTCTCAATTATGTACATTTTCCACTCCTTTTGGGCGTTATCCATTTTTAAGTTTACCTTATGGATTGGTTAGCAATCCAGAAGTGTTTCAGGAACTTATGATGGACATTTTTGGGAATGTTGAGGGAACTTTTATATATATATATATATATATATATATATATATATATATATATATATATATATATATATTTATAAATATATAAATGCGCTCTATTATTGTTGAGGTAGAGTATCCACTTTGCACAAGAGTCTCCCACATAATAAATCAATATATTTTTCACAGACAATAACTTAACAGAACCCTGAGGATTTATTAAACAAAATTAAAATCATAAAAAAATGAACAAATAACATTTCCAAACTAAAAAATATTATACAAGAATGTACGATATACATATATATAAAAGGAATCGGATCTTTTTTTTCTGAAAAAATCTGTGGATGCTGTACGTGGTAAAAATATATCGGTCGGAATAATAATAATAATATTACACGGAACATTCAAGTCGTTCTGCCAGGTATTTAGAACCGCCAATTTGTTGTGCCAATTGTCATACACACTTAAAAATGTCAGCACAACAACATACTAAAAAATGAAGCTTAACTAAATAATAAAGAGTTCAACGATTTTTCGACATGTTAGGGGCGTTCCGCCACTCACTCGGAACCGTCCAATCGATCCGCCAATGTTATCTCGATGATTGTTGGCTACCAGAGGACTGCTGAGAAAAATATGAGCCTTAAGTAATAATAAAAAGATGCGCGATTTTTTGCAAGTTGGGGGCGTTCCGCCACTCCCTTAGAACCGCGCTCAGGGCCTGTCCTCACAGATGACACTCAATTCGGCCCTCCACAACACGTTCTCAAAATATAGGCCTTAACTAAATAATCACGCAAAATTGTCACTGGCTCTCAGTCTATTACCTTGAAAGTCTTGTTAACCAATCCTTTGGGTAAAATCCTCAGTCGGCCGACTGTTCCGTTTATGGAAGAGGCTTCGTTTCACTGGAGTTATTTGAACCGAAAAAAACGTTGAAAAGAGATCGAACTCGATGAGCTTTTTTTGTATTAGTTTTCGTTTGCAACCTCTGTCACTGTCAGCACGCACTTGACTTTCACTTAGCAGTTCGATCTGGGTGGTTAGGAGTTATTTATTCATTTACGTGATACAGTTTCATTTCAGAACAATAAAATAAATATGAAATAATTGAAGTAATGAATGAATTATTAATATTGATGACCAAATTAGTAAAGGATAATCGGAAATGAACAATCTTTGAAAGTGAATGAAATTAGAGAAATGATGGTGACGAGAGATAGTTATCAAGTGTGAGAAGAAAACAACGTTACCTATTTTTTTTTGTAATATACGTTGAATACTTTTCAGAAGTTGTTTAGAATTTTTTGAAGCTCACGTAGCAAACTATCGAATATTCCAATTGACTTGAAGATGGGATTGTTATTTCCTATATTATTGCTGCATACGATTGGCAAATGAAAGTTTTGATTGACTCAGTAGAATGATTATGAATAGATGAAATTTTAGGAAAGTTTATAGGGTTTTAGGGAGGTACGAGGAATATCCCATATTTTATTATAAATAATCTTCAACGCCTTGTTCATCATTCTATAAATGAACAATTTCAGTCTAACTACGATTAGACCATATTGGAATTAAATATCTTATATGTGATGAAAATGCGCATTATAGTTTAATTCGGTGTGTTTACAAATCCTATTCTTTTTAAGGCCCTCTATAAGGGCTTAGATCTAAATATCGATTTAACTGATCAGATATTGAGGAACGATTTTATAGAAATTCCATTCTTTTATAGACAACCTCACGAAACTTCTTCCACTTTCGAAATACCGCCTTTCGAAAGTTCAGTTTGAAAATATCCCATCAATATCCGTGAAGGGGAGATAGTCATTACACAAAACAATGTTAATCGATTATTCATACCTGAAACATTGACTTATGTTTCGAACTACCGCGCAATGTTCGAAATATTCATTAATACAGACAGAGCTGTGCCGAGCACTGACGCTCAGTGCTTCGAGCACTAAGCACTAAGCACTCTTGAAGAGTGCTCCGGAATCTCGAGCACTAAGCACTAATTTTGACAAAGTGCTCGCGATTACTAAGCATTTTCGAAAAGTAATTCGATATGGGGAGCACTAAGCACTAAGCACTGTTCAAAAATATGATACTGTTATACACTTGAATTGCTTTTTGACATGGTTTTTGTATTTTTTGTAGATTATTCATGTAAAATTCAATCCTAAACATCATGAAACAGCATATTGAGTCGAACCCAATGCTTTGCCTATGATTCATTATTTGTAAGTATAGCATTGAATACACTGACGGGGTGGAGGCGGAATGAATACGACTCGCATTATGATTATTAATATCATTTAATATAAATAAATACATATCTCCAACAGAAAAACATAACGTCAATTCTCTAACAAACTCATATTGAAACACCCCGTATGAAGTACGAAGGTAAATAGTTCCCCCCAACTTTATCGTAATTTGAATTTCAGAAAGATTTCCAAAAAATGTCTTCAATGCATATCCATTGAATGACCCTTCAAATCGAAATCAATGTCAACTACTAACAAGCCATACAAAGTGAATGTAATTCTGTCAAAATAAACATACAGGAGCGATCAACTTTCCGACTCGCCCTGTGAATTCTTCTCGAGTATCTTGTAAATAAACCAACCAGAAGCAAATCCAGTCAGATATTGAATCCTGAAATCAGAATTATATTTCGAGCCGATGCTTCGTTTATTGCCTTGCCCGCACAAGGGTCTGCCTTCTGGACACACTCGTCAGAAAGCAGAGAACAATATAAATTTAAAAAAAATCATGAGTGTGACGTTTTGCCTGAAACACGAAAAAACATTTTTTTTTAAATGAAACCTTAGCTAGATCGATTTATCGCCCTCGAAAACCAATACACCCACCGACCCGGTAGCACTGTGGGTTTTTCTGGTTCCCTACAGTTGAAATAGCAAAAACGCTACCGTGAAAATCGTCCCAGAGCGCTTCGGCACACAAAATGATTAACCGACCCTTACCCTCACAAGGCTCTGCCTTCTGGGCGCACTTGTAAGAGTGTTCGGCAAAGAGAATCATAAATGTAAAAATAAATGAATGAAAAATCACGAGTGTGACGTTTTGCCTGAAAAAGGGGATAACACGACGTTATCCCCGAGCACTTAAGTGCTCGGGAGCACTTTTCGGGATTACTAAGCACTAAGCTCTTTGGTAAAATGTTCGAAGCACTAAGCACTGGTTCAAGAAAGTGCTCGGGAGCACAGTGCTTACAAGCACAAAAGTGCTCTAAGTGCTTTCACGAGCACTAAGCACAATGCTTTGGGACAGCTCTGAATACAGATAAGACAATTTCTGTCATAATGAATGAACCTTTTTAAGTTATTCAAATCAAGAAGGAACACTTTGAATTCTATAATATTGAAAGCGTTTCACCAGATGTTCACTGTTGTATTTTCACAGAAGATCTATCAGATAAAATTATAACAGACCACATGAGTTCAGAAGAAAAACGAGCTTTTTTATACTTTATAAAGAATTTGCGGATATATTTCATAGCGAAAATGACAAATTATTATTTACCAATAAAATCAAACACGAAATATAGAAATCAGAATTCCTGTTCGAAATGATTGCATTCACAAATCCAATGCCAGACAGCTGTTTCGACCTACCAGGTCTCATCAGTGACACTTGGTTGGACTGTGAACACAAACATTTTGAAACTATCTACTCCTTACGAAGTAAAGCTCTGAAACTGGTGCAGATGGTGTAAACCTCCAAGAGGCAACGCCATCTGCTGGGAGACGACCAAAGTCTCAAACTCTCACTGTCCAAGACAGAGGAGACCTCTTACAGCGGGCCATCGTACGGCGAAGCCGCATCAAATAGCCCGCCGCGATCGAGAATCGACTTCGGTCCACTTGCAGAAAGCTGCATCCCTTCACAGAAATCAGAATTCCTGTTCGAAATGATTGCATTCACAAATCCAATGCCAGACAGCTGTTTCGACCTACCAGGTCTCATCAGTGACACTTGGTTGGTCCCAGCAGATGGCGTTGCCTCTTGGAGGTTTACACCATCTGCACCAGTTTCACGAAATATAGACTAAAGATGTAATTCCAATACATACCTAATCCTATCGTTTTCCTTACTGCCACAAAGAAGAAGTCCAGAGACATATACAGAAATTGTTAAAAGATGGAATCATTCGACCGCCCTCTTCTGCATGGAGCAGCCCGATATGGATTGTACCGAAGAAGACCGACGCATCAGGAAAGAAAAAATGGCGCAAAGCAGTTGACTATCGGGAGTTGAACGAGAAAACAATTGACGACAGATATCCAATCCCGAACATAGATGACATACTAGACAAGTAGGGAAATGCAAATACTTCACGACAGTGAATTTAGCATCAGGATTCCATCAGATTGAAATAGAAGAGAAGTCCATCGGGAAAACTGCTTTCAACGTAGAGCACGGAAATTACGAATACCTGAGGATGCCCTTCGGATTGAAGAACGCTCCGGCTAGCTTCCAACAGTCCTAGAACATACCCTCAAAGATTTACGAAATAAAGTATGTCATGTACATGGACGACATCATTGTATTCTCAACTTCCTTACAAGAACACATATCCAACCTAAAACAAGTATTCACAACGCTACGCGAAGCCAAATTGAAAATACAACTAGATAAATGTTGATTTTTCAAACAAAACATTGAATTTTTAGGTCATGTGGTCACTCCCGATGGCATCAAACCTAACCCTAATAAAATCAAAGCTATTCAAAATTTCCCCTTACCAACAACCGCTAGATAAATTAAATCTTTTCTTGGCTTTTTAGGATACTACCGAAAGTTTATAAACGATTTTGCCCGGCTCACTTTCGAAACTTGTAAACAGGTACTGACAAATGAACCCTCACTCCAATATCCTGACTTCAACAAACACTTCATAATAACCACCGATGCATCTACTGTGGCAATCGGCGCTGTATTATCGCAGGGTGTTATAGGAAAAGACAAATCTATCGCGTATGCGTCGAGAGCGTTAAACCCCTCGGAACGAAATTATTCTACGACAGAAAAAGAACTATTATCGATCGTATATTTAACTAAATATTTCAGACTATATATATTCGGAAGATTTATTATCGTCACAGATCATAAGCCCTTGCAATAGTTATTCAACCGATCAAAGATTGTGGAAATAACATTCAAACAAAAAACCCAAACACCATAAAAGTAAATTGAAACCTCAAAGAAAATGTTCTCAGAAACAAATTTTTACAGATGGCAATCCTGTACTTTCTTCTTCTCGAGATACTAACCACTGACGGATAACAAAGAACCCTATCCTTCCTTTCTCTCTCGGAAAAGCAAAAATTACTAACCAAAAACATACATTCCTACAACCTATAGACCTGAAACAATTCAATGACCCAATAAATAGCATAACCAATAACTCTGAGCCGACCTTGTTTCGATTAAGGGTGATTTTTATTTTATCCCCAACTACATCATATGCGTAATCAATTGCTACAACTTCTTGAACAATTTTTTTTGAAATGAATGAAAATAAAACCTCAGAAATTGAATTGTTCAAAAAGAGGTGCAATAAACTTCGTGGGTAGAGCAAACAAATGGCTCTTTGGTACTTTAGACGATGAAGATTATGAAGAAGCTATTTCTACAATAACAAATAATCAAAAAATATTACATCATGATTTAGAGAATTATTTTACTATCAAAAAAAGATTCATGAACGAAACAAGAAATAATTTGCAGCAAATTGTCAAAAACCATCAAGTAATCGAAAAACAGATATAAACTATCATCCTATCATACACGCTATTTTTACGCCTTCAAAACTCTCTCGATACAATGATAATTGACTGTCAAAACATGCTATCAATTTTGAACAATATCGAAGAATCGATACTTTTTGGCGAACTGAATACTATCCAGAGCATAATATTACCAATATCTAACCTCGAAGAATTGATTGAAATAATATTTAACGTGTACAAAGAAAGTCTACCGCATTGCGATAACATTCAATGATATTACAAACTTTTAAAAATTGATGATATAATTTTATTCACTATTTTCCGAGAGAATCTTTACGACTATTATTATTCATTTCCTATCCCGATATCCGATAATGCCACCATAGAAAGAAAGATTTGAATTCAGAAAACAATGACATATTTTATGCTCATTTCATTAAATGCATAAAAAACAGTAGCGTATTGTTACGATATTTCTTTCGGTTATCAAAACTCCAAACAATACTAAACCACTTTTACTACAACTCTCACAATACAACACAATCACTTAAATTGCTCCGCTAACTTTCCAACGCTCGGTACTAAAACTCTCTGTAATAGAAATTCTTTAATTTGACTTCTGCACTTAGCAATAACAAAGCTCCCTCCACTAAGCTTGAAACTCTGATTTACTATCTGCTAAACTCGCTCCACTTAGCTCTGAATAACTCTGCTCAATTCTCCGCAAATAAAACTCTCAATAACTATCTCTCCCGCGATGCAGTGTCTCCTTTTATACTTGCGTACGTCTATGGAGAATCTTCGAGTCAAATCTCGGGTATAGAAGATTCCAAGCGTGACGAGAGTTCCAGGAAAAATGACGTTCTTTCCTTGACCCCCAACACTATCCCGCGTTCACGATCGTCAGGGCCGGCGCCAGGAAATTCGTAACATTGTACCCCTCTCAATTTTGATCTTCCCGATCTAACACTATCTCGTTATTCCCATTGTAACATTTGAGTCTAGTTAGGTGTACGACTATCATTTTTGGTCTAGGCCTACATTGAACCCTGTACACCACCATTCATCCTACGACGAGGGTTGTACAGCCACACTTGATCTCCTCCTAATCCGCCAGTATTTGCCTTCCGATAGTACCGAGCCTTCATCCTGTCAATACGCTCTACTATCTCTTGTTGTTCAGCGGATGGAACTCTTCTTGATGGCTGCCCCATCGGTTGGACTTGGCCAATATTGACTTTTTGTTTGTCCAAGTCAGCCCTTCCAGAAGTTTTCAACTCGGAGATGTATGTCACTTTTACTTCTAAAACGACACCTGGCGGCTCTCACAGGAATGGCCTGCCTTGTCTTCGCCCGGGCTCGTGTGAAAAACCGATGGCTGGACGCTAAATTCAGGGACTTTATTCACTGTAGCACGAACTACTTTCTTCAATAGTGCAGGAATCCTCGCAGTTTTCGATAATCGCAGTTATCTTCCTCAGTCCTGGAGATGTAGGGACAAAATCTTCTCCTCCAAACTTCATAATCTTCTTCTCGTTGTCGAGTGAAAGCCCATAGTCACTGATCAAATCCATCCCGGGTATAAATTCAACTTCTATGTCCGCGACGTACACTGAATGTGTGTTGGTAAGTCGCCCAAGAATCAGTGTAATATCAGCCTTTCCTCGAATAGGTTTATTTTCACCAGTGACTGTTCGAAGCATGGAGTTGAAAGAAACAGGCTTCACGCTTTCTGGCCGAAGGATGTCACTGCGAAAAAGTTGTACCGGTGTCTAAGGTGCATGTAACGTTTATATCATTCAATTTTCCAGGAATGGTTAGGCTATCGGTTGTTGTTCTTAACCTGTTAACACAGATGACCTTGACCTCGAAGGTGATTGAGAACTTGGCGGCGCGGCGTCCTGGCAGGTGAGTTGGATCTTGGGGGCATTCACATCTGCAATCTTTCATGAAATGTCCTGATATTCTACATCTATAACATTTCCATGCAGTCTTTTATAAAATGCCCCGGCTTTCTACAGTCTTTATCAGATGTCCCAGTTTTCCACATCCATAACATGTTCTTCTCTTCTGAGTCTCATTCCACTTATCAATGATTTGATCTCCTCCAGAACTTTCTGGAATGAACCATTCGCTGCGCCACATCTTTGTTCGGGATCGTCAATCGTTACCGCTCGCACTTTCGGCCTAGAAGTGTTGAAGGTCGCCTAAACTTCTAGCGAACGTACCAAGGCATCGCTACTCCTTTTGAAACTTGTCAGTCGTAAAGTTCTTTGTATCTCTAGGTCTCTCAGTCCATCTATGAACATATGCACCGCTAGCCTCGACCCCCCACACTACTCCGCGGTTCACGATTGTCAGGGCCGGCGCCAGGAGATTCGTAACAGTATGAACGCAGAAACGTCGTTGACAATGAATGTAGTTCGTGTGGGAAATATAATAAAGAAAAAAAATTCAACAGTACTTCCTCGACTTGTTTATGCTGTTGCCACGTTGGAAAAATGTAAGTAGAAATTGACTTCAATTCCCAACGTTACTCAATATCTGTTTATCAAAATGTAGACGATGAAATGAAAAAAAAGTAATACTCATGTTGAGAAGAGATGAAGGCAAAAAAATATATATAGTGAAACCAAAAACATTTTGGGAAGTATTTTATTTTTCAATAAGTTTTTTACAACCGTTTTTTGGCCGTTGATTATGCCAAAAATTCTCCCACTCTGACTCCATATATTTTTCTTGCCATACTGCTGATTTTGTTAAATCCTCTTGCATGAATTAGTTGGAGTTTTTCAGCATTTTTCCTTGTTGAGGATAAGATTTTTTATTTTACTCGAAAGAAACTGAACTAGGATTGGACGTGGTTTGCCATGTTGAGCCTTGCCGATACAATAACACTGTTCAAGATCGGACGGAGAAACTGCAAGTTCCAGTTTGTCATGGAACTTTATAATTTTATACCTACATATTTAAGGTGTTTCATTGTCGTCTTATTATTGTCCATATACTATTAGGTTTTCAAATTCGTACATCCGTTCAAAGTGTTCCACTCTTGACTCTTGTCTTCAAGTATTAAAGTTTACATTTGTTCTCATTTACTTGTTCAACCAGAGATTTCAAGAAGGATTCAAATTGTTTGAATTTATCTCTCAATTGTTTCCCAATCATACCTGCTTGCTGGTAACAAATCCTCCGATAAACGTTGCTCTGATGCGATTTGGGATTGTTGTCTAGTTTTCCACATATTGCTTTGAGGTCTTAGTGAAAACTTACCATAACTTCAGTCACAACTATTGATTTAATTCGATCGT